>OY987227.1:4617142-4847005 GCA_963920705.1 Odiellus spinosus | reverse complement strand
ATATATATATATATATATATATATATATATATATATATATATATATATATATATATATATATATATATATATATATATCCACAGATATCAATTCTAAATAGAATTTCATAGTACAAGAGCATAATATATCTTCAAAGCTTGTCGGCATAACCCTCATAAAATCTTTCATTTTTAAAATTTTACGAAGCATTTTGGAGAATTTACATTTAGATATATAGGGCTAGAATCTTGGAACTCAGTATAAACCCTTACAAAAAAAATTTAGTCATAAGAGGTCTTGGGGAAGTCTTTCGGGCGTCTTATGTAGTCTTAAAAAGTCTTGGGGAAATCTTTCATTGTGTCAAGAAGTCATGGAGAAGTCGGAAAGACTTCCCCAAGACATTTGTAGTGTTCTTGAGGACCTCTTCAGATCAGACAAACTTTTTTTGGTAAGGGAACAAAGATTGCCGACAAGGACAAGGACGACAGTATTCTCTCAGAAATATAAATTTCATCTTTCTTCCTATAAAACCCTACCTATTGTTACATTACTTATGATCAATGTCAATGACGTTTCAAAACGTAGACAAGCCACTTCCAGACTTAAGAGTTGTTCAAAGGAGGCCATATCCGGTCCCTAAAGAATTCCCAATGTAGCTTCTATCCTTTCTTTGTAAAAAGTGATTATATATGGATAAGCATGGTGGATGACTTAAAATAGTTAGGGGGATAAAACACTAACTTTAAATCTTAATTTTGCCGTAACTAAGCTGAATAAAAAAATATTTAAATGAAAGAAAGGACATTTTTTAGTAATTTTATACTGTTTTATCACCAAACTGCGGCTTTTGATTTTTCATTCGAACTCCATACAGCAGAGATTGGGCAAGTAAATTTTAATGGTTATGAATGATTTTTGCAGACGATTTTTCATTTTGGTCTATATACTTTCTTTTATCAATCCAGAATGTTGAAATGTGCGTAAAAACATCAAACTCACCAAAGGTTTTACAGGAAATCACAGTGATCAAAATTGCAAACTCAACTGGCTAATATTAAATCTGTTTCGAAGAAAGTTAAAACCAAATTGCTATAAAGACAATGAGTCTAAAAAGGGTGCTTGAACCAATTTAAATCTGAAATGCGAGCCATTTCTTAAAACTAGGACTATTTACTTGACACCTATCTTGGCAGATAAAGAGGAATAACAAAGTGTGGCATTCCCTTACCAAAAAAAATCTGATCCAAAGAGGTCCTCAAGAACACTACAAAAGTCTTGGGGAAGTCTTAAAGACTTCCCCAAGACTTCTTGACATAATGATAGACTTCTCCAATACTACATAAGACACCAGAAACACTTTCCGAAGACCTCTTAAAACTAACTTTTTTTGGTAAGGGTACGTAAGCGCCATACCAGCAAAAATAAGATAAAGTAAGAACTAATAAAACCTGATAAGGATGAAGTTTTTACTTTAGCTTATGTTTGCCATTAGACGACGCTTATGAATGCAAGGTTTTATTGTTTACCTTTTTTCTATCAAGATCGGTGTCCAGTAGTTAATTGTCCTAGATTAAAAAACTCGTTTCGTTTACTATCAGGGGCATCAGTAATACTGGCCCATTTTTTCTAAATATGAAATTTCCAGGAGTCTAATTTTGATCCTGCAAACTTGCGCGGAGCTTTTGTTTTTACGCATATTAAAATTGATAAAAACGTACAAGATCCCATTGCCTCGGATACAATGTAATCTAGGGACCCAAACTCCTCTGTGATCTACTACTGATAACAGGGCTCCCACCAAAGTATATCATAAAAATAGTGACCAATGAAAAAAATATATAAACCTAATCATTAGTTCAGTTCAACACTTATTTATTCAAGTTTGTGACCTTCGTGGTGTCACCTTTCGAAAAAGAGGATGCGTCAAAATTGTAAAAAATATTTTTGTAAAAATATTAGTTTCAACAAATAATTTTTAGTAATTTGAGGCACCCAAAGTGAAAAGCTTCATACTAATAAGATATTCACTGAAATAATCGAAAATAGGATACATCAGGAATCAAAATCCAATTTTAGATTATTTTACCAAGAAGTAAAATAGGGTATTTTAGGGACCTTATGGGAGCTCTGTCATAAAAATGATTAGCTTTTAAAGAAAAAAGATGGTAACTTACCCATTACAACTTCGCTACAACATTGACCAATATCTTTTCCCTCCCAACCATCTATGCTCTTTTGTAGTTCATTCATTTTCTGTAAGGCTGCCTGACGACTCGTTTGACCGTGAGATCGTACAAAAACGTCTCCCGGCCTCCGTTTGGGTAAAACTACTTTGCGTTCAAGCTCCGCTTTCAAAGGTTGGAGCAAACCTTCAACTTGTTCTAAGCTTTCTCTATCCTCTTCCGAAGGTGTTAACTTTTTCAAAACCTAGTAAAACGATGAGAGATTACGTACAATAGAAACATTTCAGACTTATTTCAAAATTCGTACCTTTATGTATTCAAAATACTGAAAGCTATGAAATATTGGACCTAACAGTAGCTTGGGTAGAACGTATTTAACTGCCAAAATAAAACCCTGCCCGGCAGTCTATTTACAAAAGAAATTAAAAAGTTATTTTAAACAATGACAGTCAAAAACTATAAATTTACGATAATCACCTGTAAAACGTGAGCAATTTCGGGACACTGTAATAACTGCATTAATTTCTCTTTGCTGCCTTGATTTAAAATATCTTCAGCATATTTTTCATACACATCAAACTCTGCATTCTAAAAAATATTCAAGAAGACGCATGTATAAAACTAAATACATAAAAGTAGTCATTGAACCAGATTCTCTTTGGGTCTGGTCAAACTGATCTTGCAAAATTTAATCTGAATTAAAGAAGTACGCGTAACGTCAGTTTTACTTTTCATTCCATGCTCCCATAGAATAACCAAAGAACTCAACTTTCCCTAATGAGGGAAATACTGGTAAAAAAGGTCCAAATTGGTAAATTTCAACTGAATTCGATGAAATCCCTTACCAAAAAAAGTTAGTCTTAAGAGGTCTTGGGGAAGTCTTCCATTACGTCAAGAAGTCTTGGGAGGTCTTAAAGACTTCCCCAATAATTTTGTAGCGTTCTTGAAGATCAGACTTTTTTTCGTAAGGGATAGACCAAATGAAATAACTCGAATTCAACAAAAGTGAACCTAATTGGAAAATTCCACCAGAATGAAATGATCCAATTCAACAAAAGTGCATTATAGGCATTTTTAATTTTGGTTCACTTTATCAGAAAGTCAATTTCACGTTGATATGAAAAATAAAACCCTTGCCAACCGTATCTAAAAAAAGTTTTTTTTTTTTGGTTTCCGGATTAAAATTGCGAGCTTGGAGCTAAATCAATCTGACAAGGCCCAAATCGAGTTAGGTTGCATGTGTACTTTAAAATTAGGTCTATGTTCATAGTAGCGACAGACTCGAGTAATATTCGAAAATCCTAAAGTATTTACTTTTACTACCGTAACGGGGTTGAAAGCTAAAATTTCACAAGAGTGCAACAGCAAATGAGGTCCCAAAAACTAAACGATTAGGCCATGATTCCCAGTACCTCTAACACTCCAAGCGGCCAAAAACTATACTTATATCCCCATTATATCCGAGCGAGCGAGTAATCGTTTTCCGAGCGAGCGAGTAATCGTTTTCCGAGCGAGCGAGTAATCGTTTTCCGAGCGAGCGAGTAATCGTTTTCCGAGCGAGCGAGTAATCGTTTTCCGAGCGAGCGAGTAATCGTTTTCCGAGCGAGCGAGTAATCGTTTTCCGAGCGAGCGAGTAATCGTTTTCCGAGCGAGCGAGTAATCGTTTTCCGAGCGAGCGAGTAATCGTTTTCCGAGCGAGCGAGTAATCGTTTTCCGAGCGAGCGAGTAATCGTTTTCCGAGCGAGCGAGTAATCGTTTTCCGAGCGAGCGAGTAATCGTTTTCCGAGCGAGCGAGTAATCGTTTTCCGAGCGAGCGAGTAATCGTTTTCCGAGCGAGCGAGTAATCGTTTTCCGAGCGAGCGAGTAATCGTTTTCCGAGCGAGCGAGTAATCGTTTTCCGAGCGAGCGAGAAATCGTTTTCCGAGCGAGCGAGTAATCGTTTTCCGAGCGAGCGAGTAATCGTTTTACGAGCGAGCGAGTAATCGTTTTACGAGCGAGCGAGTAATCGTTTTACGAGCGAGCGAGTAATCGTTTTACGATTGTCAAGAATTAATTTGACAAGGCCCGAATCTAGCGTATGGGGATCCCAATCCCGAATGTCGGGGGTCCCTGACTTTTGTCCCCGATCCCCACTATTGAAAACTTAGTCGGGGCTTTCCATTTTTCAGGGTTATATTTTCGAAATATAATTTTAAATTTTCGCTCCAACGCACCTCGCTAAAACCTGAAAACTAGTTCCTTAAGAATGAGCCAAGCCCGAATAGCAAATATCTCTCTCTAGCAACCTTTGGTACAGGTTCGTGCAGCTGACGGGCCTGACGCGTTTCTCGTTCTCGCTTTTTTTAAGTCTTAGTTTTAGAATTGCCATTGTTTTGGGCGCTCAGCTAACGAGTGTGGTTTTTGGTCTGTGTCAGGAGTAAAGGTACGTATCTAACTATTGTAAATTTGTAGCTACACTTACCGAAAAAAGTTTGTCTGATCTTAAGAGGTCCTCAAGAACACTACAAAAGTCTTGGGGAAGTCTTAAAGACTTTCCCAAGACTTCTTGACATAATGAAAGACTTCCCAAGACATCAGACTACATAAGACACCCAAAACACTTTCCGAAGACCTCTTAAGACTAACTTTTTTTGATAAGGGTAATAGTCCTTAAGCTCACAGGCTGGCTTACATTATTACGTAACACTATATCTAAAAGACTAAAATTTGGATATTTTTCTATTCATAATTCATAATAAATAAAAAGAATTTTCCATCACCAACCCAGACTTGTTTTTCGAGGGGTTAATCCCACCCCAACCCCGAATTTATTTTCACCCTGTACGAACACTACCAGAATCGAATCAGGTTCCAAGTCTAATTTAAAATAATTATTTATTAAAATTAAAACCCATCATAAATATTTCTCTGTTCTTTTGGGCAAATTTTTATATTTCCTGATTTTTTGGGTCCATTTTTAATTCCTTGATCATTTACAAGCCTGTTAAGCTTGGTAATTGATATAAAATCGAGAACTGGTGTAGGTAGGAAAATATGTCAATACCGTGTAATCAAATTGACAAGGAAACTATCAGGAGCCTAGCCATAAATTTCAAATACAGGATTCTTTTTTCAAAGAATAGGATTACACAAGACACAAAATATGCTTTGATAGTAAAAATAAGGTATTTTACAGGGCAAATTTCTGCAAAATTATTATTTAAAAATGATATATTTGTAAGTTACACGTGAACTACTTTCCCACAAATGTGATACACACAGATCAGTTTAATTTATTTAGATATTTAACTCGCTGTAAACCGTTGAGAGTTTGATAGAGCTTCCCCATCCTTTAGGATGCACCAGAACTAATCAAACAAATCCTGGCTAAAAGGGTCTGTTTATGCAAAATCATTCTAGTTTTGGATGGTAATTATAGGACTTGGTAGAATATTTCAAGGATATACAGGAAAATATGTAACAAACCTAGCCTGTCAACTCTTATTACACGAAGGAGGTATTATCCTTTTGTGACCTGTTGCTCAACAAACTCTCATCTTGCTTTTTAGCTGGGATCTTTCTATAAAACTAGTTAGTTAAGACCAGGTGGGGCCGTTATGTGTGTGTTGGCACACCAACGCCATCTGGGTGTTACAAATATAGGACATGGTTGAAAATATACGATTTCATAGGAATTATTGGACCACTAAACTAAAAACCTTTGTTAGGGAGGTTACGTAATCACAGTTTGGCAACTCACAAAGCATTAATTATTCCATCATAATTACCTCTGCCATCTCTTCGAAACAAGCACCAATGGCTGGATTTCTATTTTCCTCAGCCATTTCTATGGCATCTTCGAATGATCCCAACAAGGTTTGTGAAAAATCATAAATTTCTAAAATGTTGCTGAAAATAATGTCTAAATCCCGACTCCTGCGAAACGTTTTAGCCAAAGGTTCGCGAAAGACTTTGATTATCATATTCAGGTCCCGAATGTATTGTTTTTCCTCGTGGGTGATATCCTTAACAACTTCGTCGTACGTAAGAGAAGTTCGCCTAACAGGTTCTTCTTCCATACTCAACGAGACGTCTTCGTCTTGATAGAACATGTCCATTAAAACTTTATCGGCGCACATCGCCACTTTTATATCTTGACAAGTGATTTCAACATGACGTATATTCTTAACATAATTTCCAGCCAACTAAAATCGAAACCAAAATAATATTATATCATTTTAAACAGTTAAAGTTTCGAAAAATACCTTTAATATATCCGCGGATATATACTCTAAAACAGCAACAATATATTGGGTAACTTGAACATCTATTTTATAATTTAAAACCTCCTAGAAAGAGTTAAGATCAAAATTACACAAATGTTGGGGTAGAAATAAAATGCCAAGAGTAAGAAAGGTACTTTTTGCAAAAGAGGGTGAATTTTTTCAACAGGAAGCACTAAGGAAGATTTCTTCTTTCCACGCTCTATGGCGGATTGCGCATCTCCGATTGCCCATTTATCAATCGGATTCGGGAATGTCCGCTGAACTCTATCTTCAACATCTTGGACGCTATGAGGTTGGGCCGCACACAACATGGCCAATAATCGGAAAATTAGGGATTCCACATACTTTAAAGCATCTTCTTTGGCCGTTAAAGAAGGGTGAACTTGGTACTGAACCTATAAACCAAAAATAGTGTGGTTTGTTTTTGAAAAAAGCATGTGCAACTCGATAAAAAGATAGAACGTACCTTCTGTAACGCACTGACTAGAAGCCCCCTCCATTTCAGCGAATTATCTTCACTTTCAAAATCATACGCCTGCTCAAACTCTCGAGTAGTTGATGTGAACATGTCCAGCGAATTCTTTGCTCTATTAATCATTATTGACTAGTAGACGTTAATAATTTTAAACGCAAGCACTCCAACTAGGGTTATTATAAAGTAATGGAATGTATTTAAACCCTAAAACAATATATTCCTCAAGGTATCTGATAGATTTAGAACAAAACTCGAAGACTCCCACACAGAACTCATGATTTACTGATCCACAAACTGAGCCTACAGAGCAGAAACCCTGGGAGGTGTATTTCATAACAACCCTGCATAACTTTGGTCTATTTCGTAATTTCTCTCCATTTCAAAGTCCAAGCTATGAAGTTGTTCAAGGCGCCTAACGAGTCGATAGACTTTCGCTGCCTCCTGGGAGATCAGATCTTTCGAGCCCTCCCCAAAAAAAATTAAATCAAGGTCCAGCTGCCGTCTAGAGCCTGGGCCTAAGTCGGAGAAATTGCATTAGGCCTAAACAATCAGTAGTACCCGAATCCCGAAAATTTATCAACAATAATACTTAAGAGAATATTTTAAGCAAAAAAAAAATTTAGAAATAAACCATCCTTGTATAACTAAAACAAAACAGTTCTTAAGTCTAAACGCTATAAATTAATACACATTGCAATTAAATTATAAAAACTCACCTATCAAATATCGATGATTAGGTATCCAGGGTTGATTTTTCTCGGAATCATTTGTACAAATGTCTCGATTGTAACGAAACACAATATTGCGGAGGTAATTTTTTCATCGTTAATTAATTCATATCATTAAAGAATGTTTTTTAAATATAAAATTAAAATCTAAAAACAAAACGGCTTTTTGGTTCCCCAACTCAAAATGAAAACAACTTTCGTTATGAAAAAGCAAGGATCTATCTGTTTCACATAACGAGAATTAAATCTGTCCTCCTAGTTTACTAACCGGAAGAGAATCATTTTGAACCTCCCAAGGTCAAACGTATAAGCTTTACCGAACCTGAGGAAATAGGGTCATTCCACGCATGTCCACTCATTTGAGGAAGTTCACAGGATGCCCAGTGGGCCAGTACGAAAGGATACCCCAAATCATAAAGTACAATTTCTTCGAAAATTCATTTCTAGGAAAGTGCGTTTCTTCGAATCTGATGTTAAAACACAATAGGAATAGTCGAAACTTTCATGCTAAGAAGCCCATAGGAATAGACCACTTTGTACGGTAGAAAAGGGGGCAGGCATCCTTCAGTATCAGACATACAAAGAGGGATGAGCCCTGCGCATGAGCTCATGCGCAGTGATAGCCCGGGGTTCATCCCCTTTTATATGACTGATACTGAAGATGGCTATCCCCTTTTCTATCGTCGAAGTGGTGTATAACCGGCACTTTCGTGCTAAGAAAGACCTCCCATATTAAACGCCCTAGCAAGGAGGATCAGAGAAGGAGAGGAAATGTGGGGACGGCGCGGTTCCTACTGCGTCGGCCTAAACTCCCACTCTGGGAGAACGGGGGTAGAGACGTTTCGTGGTAAAATGTTGTCGCGTGGGTAAAACGAATCCTTTATGAGACGCGCTAGCTAGCGACCACGTGACAACAGTTTACCTCGAGAATTTCCTATCCCCCCTTTCCACCCGAGTGGGAGGTTGGCTCTTCTCTCTCTAACTCAACGCAGCCCCACATTTCCTCTCCTGCTCTGATCCTCCTTGGCCCTAGGAACGCTTATATTAAAATTGTCATCCCCAGGGGCTTCGGAAGGGGCGGAACAGGGCTGGCTCAAGCTCCCTCGACCGTAGGACCGGGGGTTAATGAGCCCCATTGAGAATTCCTCTGTAAAACAGTGTAACTCTGATATGGAATATCCGAATAAAAAGCTATTAATGTTATTATTATTCAGTTTAGCCTTCCCCAACTTGTTCAGCCCGTCCACTTAAAAATCACTTCCCACCTGATAATCCCATAACCTTTCGAACTCATTTCTTCGAATGTTCATTACTTCTAATTATATGCTAAAATCATAGATATCGTATATATAACTGGCTAGATACCGTATTAAATCGAGGGAAAATACGGGAGGTATAGATAGCAGACTACGGCTATGGAGACCTACAATGCTGGGGAAAAATCAGATCAGCGCCATCTATACCCGAAAATGGAAAGCTCAAAATGCGAGAAGTTTAATTTTCCCGCTTCGGCCAGAAAATGTTTTTTTTTTTTTTATATTATTCGACAGAAGAGAATGAAATCGGCTCAAAACGTGTTAAAAAAGTTGTTTTTTACATGATCCATCAATTTTTAAAAGGTAAATATAACATATATATTATTTAAATCAATAAATATTATTTGGTTCGCTAACCCTTGGCCTTCTCTATAATGGAATTTCAGTTTAACTCTGCTTACAATTACGATACAAGTTCTAGAACTGACTACAAGACGAGCAAAATGGGTGAATATTTTGACTTTGCATGACAAGGGAAGCGTAATCCTTTTCAAATAGATTCAATGTTGAAGAATAAAGTTTGAATTACCCGCGGAATAAAAAATATTTGCTTTACCGCCATCCACCATCAAGAGAGGGAAACTATTTTTGTTATTGTAACTTATGTCGTCTGAATCCAAGGGTGGCTGAATCAACAGCCTCAATCCATTTGGCATGTAATTCCGGGTTGGATATGGGAAATCTATAAATTTGCATGATATTAGTTATTAATTTACTTAATTCTTGAGTAGTTTTGTTCATACATGTGAAAAGATATTTCTTTTCTAGTGGTTGACTTATTACGGCAATGTGAAAACGAACAGGTTTTAACCATTTTGTATTAAAAAAAAACACTTGCTTCAAAAATAGCCGAGCTTTATTTCTTATAGTTTCTTTACAAAAGAAACAAAAATTCCCGCGGGTTTTTGAAAAAGCACTTAATTAGAGGTTCCAGGTATCTAATATAGATGGCGCTGTTCAGATTTTTCCCCAGATAATAGCCGTCGTCTGCTATTTGTCCCCTCCGCGTTTTACTCCTCGGGCCTAACCCAGGGAAATGTATCTAGCCAGTTATATATACGATATCTATGGCTAAAATATCATAGGAAAAGCCGAAACATTTCGCTGTTAATTGTAATTCTTATTACTCTTTTAAAAGTAGAAACCAGACAAAATCAAATTTCCTCGTTTCTAAGAAATATATTTGAATTTTTCCATATATTTAATTTCTGATGCTAAGAGATAGATGGCGCATAACGACTCTTCCCTTAGCCATATCGCAGACAGGGGAAACTCCTTAGCCAGAAATGAAGGCGAACTAGGGGTCGCCTTTCCCCACAAGCGAAGCGAAGTCCAAAGCCGCCAAACTAAACTTTTTGATCCATGTCCCCAGGGCGCCTCCAATCAGCCAAATCCGGCCGGTGTATGACTACATCAACCGCCCAAACCACTGCACCAGTTGGATGACCCTGTCTAATGCCTTGTATCGAAAATACGCTGTGCACACAAACCTAGCGTCGTGCCCCACTTTGGCGGGCCAAAGTGGGCAGGGACGTTACGGCGGTTAGCAAAGCCAGATAGCCTACCGATGTCTTCCGCAAACCGGTGAACGCACTCTCCAGGTATACCATCAGAAGCCGACGCCTAGAGGAGAGAATTTCTTTGGAAATGACTCTGGCTCTCCCCCTACGGCGGCCAAGGAGGCTGAACTTTTGGGTGTCTTGTACGCTGCATGGTGCGCGTTGGAGTAATTAATTCTATATATCTTAGAGGTGACAAATGTCGTAGGTCTGTCTTCGAATGCCTCAGTAACGCCTCCTATATTTGATAAAATATAGGAGGCGTTGACATTGAGAAATTACAAATGCACCCACCTCAACTCTGAACCAACGCCTCCTATATTTTATGAACGAAAAGGCTTATAGAAAAATGGCTCTTAACTTCTAGTAAACCAAATCGGTGGCCGTTTTGAACTGGAGCAGGGCCCACCATCTACGCGATTAAACCTCCTTGTCAGAAAAGGATTTGTACCACACTAAACTAAACTATGATAATGTTGATAAAATAAAGTTATATTCTGGAGTGGAAATGTGGGGTGTCCTAAAAATCCCATTGTGCTTTTCTCATAGATAATATGAAGAATGAACTAGATCCACAATTCTTTTTAACATCAGTGTACAATATAGAAGCTTGTTTTCCATGCCTTTGTACAGTCAAAGTCAAGCATTAGCGCGTGAAAATATTTTCTATTCCTGACATTTTGGTAGGGTTGTGGATCTAGTTCATTTTTAATATCTATGGCTTTTCTTGCTCCGACGTCACGAATCACAGATATCTCATTTAAAAGCAGTTTAATTTCTCCTCACGTGGGTGTGGGAAAAGAATTATTGTCCTACACGTGAATCTCGTCTTCTCTATTATCCAGTAAGCAGATGTGATTTTAAAAAGGGGGCGTTAGTGGCGTCAAAACACGTGAGGAAAAAGCTTCTTAAGGTGACAGTTGAAGCTTAGGTAGTTCGGGTAATTCTAGCTTCCATAGATGAAAAGCCCCCCCCCCCCCTCCATGTTAAAGCTATAGGGTTTTCCACTCCAGAATCACTGCCTTCTCTAATACTAGGCCACGAAATGCCAACTACAACCTTTTTTTTCTTGACATTTTTAATTTGCAATTTGTCCGAGATAGATGTCACTTTCCTGATGTACGAATAGTCAATCGCGAGTCTCGCGTCGCCAAGAGCCAATTAGATAAGGCTCTATCGAAGTAAGATCGTAGAACTCCTAGCGACATCTAGGTGATAACGTAGAGATCTTGATTTAAATTTACGATTTGATTTAGAACTTGCTTTTAATGTAAATATTTAAAAATCACTGTTTAATTGTTTAAATTAAATCCTAATTAATTAATTCTCCATATTAACCTAAAACTCGTATATATTTTTTAATTTTCGGCCTAAATTTGAATTTCCCGCTTTTTTTTAACCTCATGAAAGCGACGTCTAACGATATTTTTGAAATCGGTAACGCCACCCCTTGCTTTTCCTACGGATAGGCATAGTATTAAAGAAGGCTGTGCCAGAATACAACTTTCTTCCTTTAAGCTTATGTTATTTGCGTAAGTAGTTTTTAGAAACCCTGTGGATGCTCATTTCAAACTGGGGATCAGAAGAGCATTTAGCCTGCTCTTTTTCGCGCAATTGTAATCATAGATGGCGATTTCCAATGTAGAGTTTTTTAAACAGTCTGAGAATCTCGCGCCCAAAATTCTGAAGCCTTTTTTTTCCATGCATAAACATAAAACTTTACTTACGTAGCGTAACCAGAGTGGAAAATATATATATTTTTTTTCAACTGGTCCTTGGGACCACTGACACCTGCCATATCCTATTATGAAACTGGTCATTAGGACCAGTGACCCTTGGCCTAATTATTATTTCACTGGTCACATTCTAAATTTAGTTGTAGACTTGTTCCATATGGAACCTGATTGAATTCTTGGTAAAACACTACATTCGAAAGCGCCATTGTAACAACTTAAAAAAACCCAAAATAAATTAAAAAATCAGAGCATACACAGGCCTTCAAAAGTTACGTAGGCCTAAAATTCTTAAGCAGGGATGGAAATAAAGAGAAGTCAATGAACATAGTCCGATAAATTTTCCAAATATCCCATTCCTTTTTATTTTTGAAGGGGTCACTGGGCACGTCCTATAAGAAAAAGTACTGGCAACTTGAACAGTTAATATGGCAATGTCTGATAATTTTTAAAATGTCCGATAACTTTGTAATAGTTAATAAAAGTTTTAAGACAATTGTTTAATAAGATTTTTTTTATTATTTATGTTCCTGTTCTTATTAAATTAGGAAGCTAGACGCATGCGCCAAAAGTAAAAAGGGATAAAATTAAAATTAGTCCTTTCATCTACTTGCTAGCAATGTGAGAACATCTTTTTTTTTCGGTTCCAGCTCTTGCAGCAGTCAGTCGCATTAGTTAGCTCCGTGTTCTTCTAAGCCTTTTCGCTTTCGCTTTACGTTTACTTACTCTTTTGCCGTTTCCGTGCCTTTTCTCTAATTCGCAGCTTATTCTCCTCGTTAATTCTTTCGTGTTTCTTAAGCCTATGCAGGCTTTGCCTGTCGGCCCCCCTCACAGCCCGCCGGAAGATGTTCGGCGCGGTTCAGTTCAGCTTTCTCCCCGGTCTACGATTCTTCGCCTACCATGGATGCTCAATATTCCTCCGCCTCTCATACCAAGCGCTCCCGTCACTCTACGCCCGCTATTCACCAATGGCCTACACTACGCTTCCAGCCCGCCCCTGCTCCCCCCGGGTTACCCGTTATCGTCTCGCCAATCGCAGATAAGTCCGACTATTTTCGCTCCATGTCCTTTTCCGACCTCACCACTTTTCTTCGAGACCTCGCTGAGGGTGACGTAGCTGAAGCTCGCCGTCTACCCAGCGGAGCCCTCTTCGTCGTCCCTAGTTCCGTCGCCCAAGGAGACCTCCTCGTCTCCAAAGCCGATACCCTACCAGCGTCCACCCAGTACACCATCAAAGCCATTCGCGACCCTACGACTTCCAAATGCCAAGGCCTTATTCGGGACGTTGACCCCACCCTGACCGCAGATGCAATTCTCGAACTCGTCCGCACCAAAACGCCACAAGCCACCGCCTCTCGCCGCCTCCCGGGCTCTACCACAGTATTTCTCGATTTTGACCTTCCCGAACCCCCTGAACGCGTCTTTCTTGGCTTCCTCAGCCACCCGGTCACCCTGTGCCGCCAGAAACCCCGTCAATGCACCAAATGTTACCGTTTTGGACATCTCGCCAAACACTGCCGCAGCACCCCTCGATGCAAGGGCTGTGGTTCCACTACTACCACGGATCATGAGTGTCAGCGCCCCTCCTGCCCTAACTGCAAAGGACCCCATGAGGCACGCTCCCGCAACTGTCCTCACTACCAACGCGAGTGCTCGGTCCTCGCTACACAACAACAAGACGGCATCTCTTTCCATGACGCCCGAGAACGCGTTCCGCGCCCGCCCAACCACACTGCACATTCTCGCTCCCTTTCCCTTCCCCGCACCACGCCTCCGCCCACCCCCAACAGACACAGACTTACCTCCTCCTACCACCGCAGCCTTCTCCACCTCCCGCCGGAAGCGCTCTTCCAACCCCCGCCCTCAACCAACGCCGGCCGCCTCAACCACAACTGTTCTACCCGCCCCTGCCCCCACCCCCTGCGCCCATTGCCACAATGTCTCAGCGCCATTCTCCCGCACCCAGGTTCTCTTTCTTCTGAAAGCGCTCCTTCCCCTCCTCACTCGCAGTACCCAACGCTCTGCGCAACCCGCTAATCTCCAACTCCTCTCCGACGCCGCCACACATCAGGGCTACGAGATTTCCCCATCGGAATTGCAATCGTTCACCCTCCTCCCACCGCCCCAAGACGATCCCTCCGTCGACATGACCGATGACTCCACGCACGCCTAACCTCCCTCCCCGCCACACATTCCTACAATGGAACATCCGAAGTGTTAACGCCAACTTTGGCGAACTAGCCGCCATCATTCTAGACCTCCACCCCGTCATCATAGCCCTCCAAGAAACTTTCCTCAAGCCTTCCTCCTCCACTAATCTCTCCTTTGGCACCTACACCAGCCTTCGCTCTGACCGCACCACAAACCCAGGCGGTGGAGTGGCGCTCCTCCTCGCCTCTCACATCCCTCACACCCGTCTCCCGCTGCCTCCACTTGAACTTATAGCGGCCCTCTGTCAAATCAACGACCTCTGGCTCACCGTAGTCTCTCTTTACGACCCTCATGGCACCGTAACTTCTGCTACTCTGGATGCCCTTCTTCTCCTCCTCCCCCCGCCATTCCTCCTGCTGGGCGACTTTAACGCTCGCCACACCGACTTTGGCGATCTCCACACTACCACCCAAGGCCGACGCCTCGCCTCCTGGATCCAAGACAACACGGACCTCGTCCTTCTGAATGACGGTAGCGTCACTCGCCCAAGCCCCACAGGCGGCAGCATCCCGGATCTCACCTTAGCCACCCCTGACATCGCTGGCACCCTCACGTGGTCCACCGTTACCGCTGGTGGTAGCGACCACCAAGCTATCTCCGTTACGCTTCCCTCCACCCCTCACGCGCCATCCCCGTCCTCCTTTCGCTGGGACCTGAAAAACGCCAACTGGTCGCTCTACACCTCCGTTCTAACCGCCAACCCACCACCGTTCCCCGACTCCGTTGACGCCATCACAGCCGACCTTCAGGCCGCTGCAGCCGCTGCTATACCGTCTTCCGGCTCCAGTCCCGCTTCACCGTACCCCACGCCTCCTCCCTGGTGGAACTCCCGTTATCGCGTAGCAGTCCGTTGCGAGAGGGCCCTCCTTAAACGAGCTTCGCGCACCCACTGCCTATCGGACTATACCCGCTATCGCGCCGCCCGGGCCGCCACCCGTCAACTCTTTCGCAGCCTCAAACGCCAGAGCTGGCACTCGTATTGCGCTCGACTTGCCTCTAATACCCCCCTCCCGCAAGTCTGGAAACGCGTCCGTTGGATCTCCACCTCCCAGGAACCCCGTCGCACCCCGATTGTTCTACGGCACCACGACCAAGACCTAACCCATCCCCTGGCAGTAGGCTCTCTCCTACGCGACACCATTCTCTCTACCTCCCCCACTCCCCCTCCCCCTCTCCCCCCCCGTGGACGCCCACCCCTGGGGCCCACTCACGGACACCACTGGCTACAACGCTCCCTTCACTCTCGAGGACCTCGATCTCGCCATCGCCGCCCTCTCCTCTACCGCCCCTGGTCCCGACACCCTCTCAAATGTTATGCTCCGTCATCTCCCCCATTGCTCTCGCCTACGTCTCCTTGCCCTCTACAACGCCCTTTGGGCCCAAGGCACTATGCCCCACCAGTGGAAACGAGCCATCATCCTCCCCTTCCTCAAACCAGGCAAGCCACCAACTCTACCAGACTCCTACCGCCCCATCGCCCTTCTAGACGTCCTAGGAAAACTTTGAACGCCTCGTCCTTCGCCGCTTCACCTCCTGGGCTGAATCCAACCACATCCTCCCAGACACACAATCCGGCTTTCGCACAAATCGCCAAACTGCAGACAACCTCGTGGCCCTAGTCACCACTGCACAAACCGCCATCGCCCACGACCACTATTGCACCGCTGTGTTCCTCGACATCAAGGACGCCTTTGGCAGTATTCACCCTGACGCCCTCCTCTGCAAACTCAATAACTATGGCCTTTCCGGCCGCCTCCTCTGTTGGCTCCGTAGCTATCTCCACCACCGCACCGTCGCCGTCCGGACGGGTACAGTCACCACCCCCTACGTCTACACCACCTTGGGCGTCCCGCAAGGTAGCGTCCTCAGCCCCATCCTCTTTACTCTCTTCCTCGCCAACCTCCACATCCCCCGCACCAACGGCGTCCTCGACAGTGTCTTTGCAGACGACCTCCTCCTCTACATGCGCGACTCCTCACTCACCGACATCGAAACGGCCCTCCAAGTCGCCCTCAAAATCACGCATGACTACTCCCAACTCTGGGGCATCACTTTCCAACCATCCAAATGCAAGGTTTTGACCTTTACCCGCCACCCAGAAACTCTGGACCCGGTAGTCCTCCGCCTGGGCGCCCACTATCTGGAAGAAGTCGTCACCTACCGCTACCTCGGCGTCCGACTCGACCAGTCTCTTACTTGGGCCCTCCACATCACCACCATGCTCCACTCAGCCCACCGCCGCCTTCACCTCCTCCGCAGTGTATCCGGCCAATCCTGGGGCGCCACCCGGTCTTCCCTCAAGCTCCTCTACACGCAATACATTCGCACCCTCTTCGACTACGGATCCCTCCTCTACGCCTCGGCCAAACCACCCCTCCTCCGTCGCATCGATCTCTTCGAACGTTCCGCACTCCGTAGAACTGTACGCCATCTACCGCGCCATCCGCTGGGGCCTCACTGCCTCTCCTCTACCTCTATGCATCTGCACCGACTCCCGCGCCGCCATCGCCACCCTCCGCAATCCCACTTCGGTGGACCCGTTAGTTTCCCTAACGCGCCGACTTCTCCTCCGCCACCCCCGCGACGTCCTTGTCTTTTGGACACCAAGCCACTCCACCATCCACCCCAATGACGTGGCCGACTCTCTCGCCGCCACGGCCATCGCCACTCGTCCACCCTTGATCACAGACACCCTACCGTACGTTTACAGTGAAATCAAATCTCTTCTCCGCCGCGCCACCCTGGCTTCCTGGGCAACTTCCTGGGCCCGTGATGCAGGCGGTCGCCTCCTATACACCTACCGCAGCGCCGTCTCCACCTCTCCCCCGGTCCACCATTTCCCCGACAGAGAGAGCGACATTCTCTTCGCCCGCCTCCACTGCAACCGCCTCCCCACTAATGCTACCCTTCACCGATTTGGCCTTGCTCCTTCAACCACCTGTCCACACTGCCCTACACTCGACGACACCCTCCCCCACCGCCTATTCCACTGCCCCAATCTGGCGCACCACACCCGCTCCCTACACTCAGCGCTCACTCGCCGCTCCATACCCCTCACCCTACACCACCTCCTATTGCTCACTACTTCCGGCGATCCCTCCATCAGCTGTACCCTGGCCTCCACCCTCCGCCTCCTCTTCCCCTCTCCCCAACGATAGTAGCTCTCTTCCGAGCTCCCCGTGCGGGTGCAAAAACTATCCAGTTACGCGCCGTAAAAAAAAAAAAAAAAAAAAATGTGAGAACATACTTCCCTATTTAAGGAGCATTATCAACTAAAGTTGGTAATTTTATGAAAGGGTCCGAAAGTCAGAAAACCAGACCAAAATTTTGGCCCGTTTGGTTTTTCGAAGATGGCTTCCTGCTGATAATTTGGTGTATTGACTCGATATTTAAGTGCTTAGTTCTATTTAATCATGAAAGAAACCCTGAGTTACTCGGAATTACAATGTTTAGTTGAACCGGATGAAAGATCCGACCATTTGGCAGTGACTAACATTTATTTAAAAGAATTGCACGCTGTTGCTAGACAAAATTTGGTGAATGCAACCCAAGAAAGCATCGCTTGGCAATTGGCTCAAGACGCCCGAAGCGGAGCTAACGGTAGACCAAAAATTCATAAAAATAGACCATTATATTATAGCTTACACATTTTTCTATCCTTAGAAATAAATACTTCACTTGGTATAAAATTATGGCAAGCTAATGATGAAAATCACAGAGCGTTGTCTCAACAACCACAAGATAATGCTACGCCCAAACAATTCAGAAGAAAGAAAGCATATTTTTGCACTTACAATGGTTGCAACAGAAAATTTAAATGGCTAGCGCATTACAGATACCATAACAAGACGCATATGTACTTTGTAGAAAATTATAGCAATTGCGTCTCAGGTTTATTTATACAAAAATTCTTAATTTAGGGGCTCAAAAACTTACAAATGTCATTTTGACAACTGTAACCGAAGTTTTTACACTCCTCAATCATTGGCGGTACACCGCCGCACTCATACTGGCGAGAAACCTTTCGTCTGCCCTGAAATTGGTTGCATCAGAAGTTTTAACACTAATGGAAACTTGAAAAATCATTTACGCACCCATACAGGTGTCTTACCTCTTGATCATACACATAGTTTCAAGAAAAGATGAAAGTTACACTGGGGAATTCTTAAGGGTCGTGAGATGGCAGCTTTCAACTTGGCTTGTAAAAGTTTTGAAACTTAGTTTAGTGACGTCAATCATTAATAACGCTCATGTTATGATATTTTTTCTTCTCCGACCTACCACATTAGTATTTAATTATAGTGGTTCGTTGTGGCAAAAAATAATTAAATTGAGACAGTGGTGGGAAAATTCGCGATCTTTCTTGCGAATGATCAGGCTTGGCTGTACAAAGTCACTCGGGAATTGCTCACCATTGGATTGAGACTAATAAAGCGGACATTTTTTCGACACTCATGTTTATAAGCTACTGGCGCAATAATGACTTTATTTTTTCTCTTGATCGAAAAACCACTCCCAGTCAAAAGAAATTATTGGGCATCTTTGATATTAGGCAACCAATTAGGGAAAACCTGTTTACTGTGAGACCCCTGCCTTCTGTAATACTAGGCCATGAAATGCCAACTACAACTTTTTTTTTCTTGACATTTTTAATTTGCAATTTGTCCGAGATAGATGTCACTTTCCTGATGTATGAATAGCCAATCGCGAGTGTCGCGTCGCCAAGAGCCAATTAGATAAGGCTCTATCGAAGTAAGATCGTATAACTCCTAGCGACATCTAGGTGATAACGTAGAGATCTTGATTTAAATTTACGATTTGATTTAGAACTTGCTTTTAATGTAAATATTTAAAAATCACTGTTTAATTATTTAAATTAAATCCCAATTAATTTATTCTCCATTATTAACATTGGCCTACATTTGAATTTCCCTCTTTTTTTTTTAACCTCAAGAAAGCGACGTCTAACGATATTTTTGAAATCGGTAACGCCACCCCCTTGCTTTTCCTACGGATAGGCATAGTATTAAAGAAGGCAGTGGTGAGACAGTTGACAGTTTCATCACACTAGCCACTAATTCAAAAGTACCTGCCCCTAGCTTGTGCTAGAATCATACTATAATGAGGTATATTGGTACTTAAGAATTCCCAGGATAACTTCTATCCTTTCTTTATAGTATTAGTTTTCAATAAAGGGGCAAAAGAACACTCTGCCCTCTTGTCCAGCTTTCTCTTCATTGTAGGGTTGCCTTGAGCGTGTGAGAGCAGTTCAGAATGGATCAGTTCTGTAACTGAATACTAGCTTTTGTCTTTGCTTCAGTTTGCTCTCACAAGTGGCTAGCAACACTGGGAGAATGGCATTTACCCTTTTGGGAGTTTTTCAGAATATCTACTAAAGTGATATATTTTATAAAAGATTGGAGAGAAAAATTATGGTGCCAAAATTTTCTACTGCAATCCATTATTAAGAA
Source organism: Odiellus spinosus (assembly GCA_963920705.1). Lineage (NCBI taxonomy): Eukaryota > Metazoa > Arthropoda > Arachnida > Opiliones > Phalangiidae > Odiellus > Odiellus spinosus. Next base: position 4,827,084 of record OY987227.1, on the reverse strand, counting down.
AGTTACATGCATTTAATTTATAGCACTGCTTTAAGGCAGAGTACTGCTGAGAACTAACCTAATTTCGAGTACATAGTTTGCGAATGCTTGTTAGGAGCAGCGTTTGTACTATTTCTCCAAAATTTTGGTATTTTCTCCAAAATTTTGGTATTTTTTTTTCCAAAATTTTGGGTATTTTTTTTCCAAAATTTTGGTATTTTTTTTCCAAAATTTTGGGTATTTTTTTTCCAAAATTTTGGTATTTTTTTTTCCAAAATTTTGGTATTTTTTTTTCCAAAATTTTGGTATTTTTTTTTCCAAAATTTTGGTATTTTTTTTCCAAAATTTTGGTATTTTTTTTCCAAAATTTTGGTATTTTTTCCAAAACTTTGGTATTTTTTCCAAAATTTTGGTATTTTCTGCAAAATTTTAGTGTTATTTTATTCCGGACAGAATTAATAATTGTTAAATAGTTATATTAGTTTCTCAACTCCGTGGGAAATATTTATTGGTAGGAGTATATTATATATTATATTATAATATATATTATATTATAATATATATATAATATTATATTATATATATAATATATTATATTATAAATATTTTGTTTGATGGGTAAGTGGATTAGATGGATATAGTGCTGGTAAGCCTTGGCGCAGTACTACCAGAATTCTTCTGGTAGTCCAACAGGATCTGATTTTCTCGACTGCTTCTTCACGTGTTACAAGTCTGCTACCATGTTAAAAACTTTCATAAACGCCGACTTCCTTGGATAATTTACCTAATATCTTTTATAATTTTAATCATTTATGTATTGTCCCAGCAACCACATATTATAGGCTATGTTTCGGTGGTTGCCTCTGATCATGGACCATGTATATACCGGACGAGAAATGCACGCGTTTTTCTGCCTCCGTACACCGACTCTCAATAGAGCCCAGGAAATAATCGTACAAGGTCATATATTAAATTCAAAATGGCACGTGTCTTTAAGTCACTAGGATAGCCAATTTGAAATTTCGCTCTCACGTGACATAAGAGTCACGAGAAAAAGAAAAAAACGACCTTGTACCACTATTTTCTCTCACACTTCGGGAGCCCAATGCTCGGGAAGGTTTTTTTGTACTGTGGAAGGCTGGCGAATTCTCGTCCGGTATATACACGGTCCGTGCTCTGATGTATATATTATGGTTTGTGGTAGAAAAGTTTAGCACCATAATTTCAGAAAAAAAAAATTCAAATTGCTTGATTAGCTATATGTAAATATGTCCACCCTTTTCGTGAAGACTAGATTTAAAAAAAACTTTAAAAGTAAATTTAAGATTGGATTTTTTTATAGGAGAAAAACCATATCTGTGTATGAAAGAAGGTTGCCATAGAAGATTTGCGGAATTGTCTAGTCTTAAAAAACATTTATTAGTGCATTCTGGTCGGTAAAGCTAGTCAAAAACGATTGTCAAAATGAAACATTAACACTTTTCCAAAACTTGTAGGCCATAAACCATACTCGTGTGACCAATGTTCAAAACGCTTTTCTCAAATTGGAAGTAGAAATGTTCACAGACAACGCGCTCATTTTGAGAAAACATCACCAAGCCCACCTGAAATGAACAACTCTAATTTACCCCAACATAATCATTTGACACAATTGGTCGCTGGAAACATGGTGATGATGAGCGATCCACATTCTCAGGATATGTTTTCTGCTCAAGATGGTCTAAAGAATGATTGCGTCATTCTATCTCAGCCAATCACGGATTCGGACGTAACCAATCACCCTTGTAGGTCGCGTTATGCGTATTTTATTGGTAATTTAATTTTTAGGTGGAAGGCTCAATTTTCCATTTTGTTTTCAGACTCCTATCATTCCGATAGTTTAATGTCCAACGACGTTATGGACACACCCAATACTAAGGTTTTAGTTTTGGGTCAACCAGAAAAGACAGTTTTGATCTCGAGCAGCTACATGGAAGATTATTTGGATAGTGATAATCCGAATGATGTCTCCATCGCTTCAAAGTTACTATTTAAAAATTAAAATCTAATTCTTTAAGCAGTCGTGAAATGGATTTCATTTTCAACCTAACTAGTGTTGGCCAATTTCAAAAATTTAATCGATACTTATATTCAAACTTTAACCATTCCTATACAGCGTGGCTCAGATCAAAAAACTCAATAGCTTCTATGGAAGGATAAAACTAACAGTTTCGAAAGTCTCGCGCTAGAGTTTGAAGAAAATGAATTAGCTTAACACGTGCTCAATGTTAATTTTAGCAATTGAATGTTTGATCTGAACCACCCTGTATTTTAAATTTTTGCAACTAAACCAAATATCCTCATTTTAACTGATATCAACAAGCTCATTGTACGAAATATGGCAAGGGTTTGGCGCCAGCTATTTTCCAAAAATTTAGTTGTCGGTTTTTAAAAATCTCGGTATTGGAAAAATATGGCAACTTAATTTAGAAGCAACCATAATATCGGTACAAATAACAATATCGGTTTTGGCCCAACACTATTACTTTCTGTCAAATAATTAAGAAACTTTAGTAAATTACGAGTAATCAAATAAGCAACCTTTTAATAAAAGTCTGGTTCCTGATAAAAAAAGGCAAATTAATCAGTTATAAGTGAAGTTGGCCTGATGTTGTAACTTATAAGATTAAGCCAACTCCAGGAGTGTAACAGTGAAATAATTACGCGAGTACTGGCACAATTACTAATCGAAACGAGAACTAATACCAGCAAGAGTAAATAGAAGAGTCTGTTTCTTCCCTTGAATTTAAGCGTTGCTAATGCATCGCGCCTTGTTTGATGCTTCTTCCCCCCCTTAAAATGGAGTAACCAATCGTAGCTGAAAGAAATGAGTAATCTTTTCTTGATATTGTACGTTTCGTACTTCCGCTGCAAAGGATCATGGGTAGAGATTAGAGAGCGAGAGAGAAAAAAAATCCTCCGCCGATGGCTTACGTTTCCGGTTATATAAAAGCAACGGTAATATATCGGGAGTCGGAAACTTCGAACCGCCAAAAACCAACTTTTGTGCTAAATAATTATGGCTGAAAAACGCGACGTGATGCTTGATTCTAAACTTAAGCGGACAAATCAGGGCACTCAAGTAAATTTTTGTATTAAATATTTAACTTTATACCTGTACAAACTGATGATATCATCTTGGATGAAAAAAAATTTTCATCCAAAATATCATAGGCGTATCAACTCTAAGCCTTGGTCAGTTAACAAGCTCTGGAAGTTAAATTGAGATATTTGGTCATGTAATCCCTGAGGAATCCCCGTCAATATTAGCACGTTGCGTCCCCTCCATAATAAAACGAGAAATAAGCAGACGACGCTGGGATAAATAAAAACTCTCATTCGAACTACGTTTCGTTTCGAAAAGTGGTGATTCGGTTATTCTAGGAGGGGGGGGTTCAAGCAAAAGCAAGTCTAGCGCTTTTCCATCTCTCCTCTAACAATGCATCTCAGCATTTTAGGGAAGAAACAGACCGATCTCTTCTATTTACTGTTGATAGCAGCTAGTTTTCTGAGGTTTTGACAAACCAAGGCCTAATTACTCAGTATAATCTATAAATGAGTATAAACAAGTACTCAAGGATATTTACTTTAACTAAGGCCTAATTACTCAGTATAATCTATAAACAAGTACTCAAGGATATTTACTTTAACTAAGGCCTGATTACTCACTAATCTATTATCCAAAACCTAATTACTCAGTAATCATGCAATTACTAAGGGAGTACTTGTACCAGTACTGGGTGTCAATGTTCAGTAATCAATTACTAAATAAGTACTCTTATTGAGTATTCTAAGAGGTTTAGGACAACACAGTAATCAATTACTAAAGATTACTCTGGAGTCTATGTATAGGACGAATAAGGTCTAAAATACCAGTATTCTAAGATGTTTAGGACCATCTAAGGCTCAGCGTTTGGTTAAAATTACCCGCTAATCTTGCAGTTAATTTTACCATTTCATAATTTTTCTTTAAAAACAATTATGTAATAAAAATCACACAGTTTTCACTAACGATTAAACATTCAAAAATATAGTATGTTTTTTGGTTTTACTTTTATCCATTGGACAAAGGCTCCAAGATAAGAATATTTTTCGGGAAATTTTGCATCAAAATATTTTGACCTATACGATGGTGGTCATCAATTATTCCGAAAGGTGAAAATATTACTTTCACAAATATCTTCAAAATTCTTTGAAAGTTTTACGCCAGTACGTGTTAGAAACAATATTTACTGTATCTTTTTCTAATTGCACCATTAAAATATTTCAAAAAGTTCTTTAATCAAATAAGAGTTTGGTAATTAACCACGGATAAACCAGAATAAGCGGTTCAATTAATTTGGACTAAAATTCTGTATAAATAAACCTTAAATGGCTAGATACAGTTTTATTATTAGTTTGTTGATAAATTTATATAGTTTTTTCGTGATAACAGTTATATTGACTACTTTCATTTCAAAATAATTGAAAATGGTTATTTTTTTTATCAAAATGGTAAAGTTTTATCCAAACGTCGAGCTCTAGGACCATCAACATAAAGGCTTCTTAAGTAAACTAGTACTGGCAAGAATAAATTCAACACAAGAATATCGAACCGTACGCTATACCTCTGGTATAATGCTAGTTTCGAAAGGGAGGAGCTTACTAGATTTGACGTTATATGCGTTTTGATTTTCACCCTATCACGAGCTTTCGAGGTCCACGACAGAGAGCTAGCTCTGCCGCCAGCGCCTATCCCAGCAGCATGATATCCCCCCCCCCACTTATCGTAGAAAACCGCCAACCGCTTCCTGTGCACGTTACATGAGGCGCGGCGTAAGACCTCCGTAGGCTCCACCCGCTTGAGACTAGCGCGCAGACAAAGGTATAGCTCTTCCATATTCTTGTGTTAAATCTATTCTTGGTACTGGTATATGTTAAGGACAACCAAGGGCAAACTACTCAATAATGAATGGAGAAATGAGTACTTGTTACCTGTATTATTAACCAAGACTTATTACTTCATAATCGATGATTAAAAAGTAATTTTACAAATACTACGATGTTTAGGACAACCAATCGCTGATTACTCACTAATATATAAATAAACGATAATTCTTTGGGAGTTAGACTGTTAGACCAAAACTTACCAAGGCGCAGTTACTAATCTGAAATCGATTACTAAACAAGTACTGGTAAGTGGTAACTTATCACAAAATATTTTGGTATCAAATGCTACTTTTAAGCTTAAAATGAAGCTTTCCACACATTTACAAGAAATGGTTTTCATTTTGTTTTAACTCTTTATATTTAATGAGAGTGTAAATATTTTATCACATTTAAAAAATTATTATTTTTTTAGTTTCTTTGTATAAAATATTTGTGAATAAATATAGATTTTTAGTGCTGAAAGTGTGTAGTTTCTTACTAGTACCATATTATAATCATTCTGTATTTAGCTCCGTTCCGTGACTAGAAGTTTCATTCCCCTCACTTTGGTTGCTTAATGATTCGCTGGGATTTTCCATTTCCCTAGAGTTTGTACGAGAACTACGCCGACTATGATAACTGGAATTAAATTTAGATCCTTCTTGAATTTTCTTTTGAGCACTCTTTCTAAGAGAATCCATCATTTGTCGTTCGATTAATAGAGGTCGTCGACTAACTCTTTCCATTATTTCTTCTATTTCTTTAGCGTATTCCACCATTCTCCTTTGATCATTTATTCTGAAATGAGAAAACTTATTAACAGCCTTAGGATAAGACTATTATTCTCTCAATCTCTTTAAAGGGTAAATGAAAACTGATGTATCGCTTTCTTGATTTTACGTTATTCTGAATCTACTTTATTGAAAACCTAAGAATAATATCAACTCTTATTTTTAAACATCTCCTAAATATGATAGAAAAGGTTTTTAAAGATCGAACTTCGTTGTCTGCTAAATAAAAAGCATGGAGTCCCTGTGTTTCAATTTCCGAGAAAATCATCCGACCAATAGGCGCCGTTTAGACCTTGTGACCCCAGAGAAACCATAGATATCATATAATGAGGCTAAATACCTTTGATACAGACCAAAACTGTTCAAAACGATGTTTTCCTTAATTAAAAATACATTAATTACCTAAATAAATTTATTTAACTCGCAACTACTGCTTAAGCGTCGTAAAAAATTATCTTTCATAAAAATGCTAAGCCTAAATTGAGCCTAAAATAAATGAAATTCAAACTCACGTTTGTAATTATATGGTAGCATCCTAAATCACGCGCTTCGGCGGCGCTCGCGTTTCTGGGAGGTTATGGTAATATAAACTATACTATACACGAGCACGCGCGATTTTGCGAGAGCGCCTATTGGTCGATAGTTTACTCGGAAATTGAAACACAGGGACTACCATGCTTTTTTTTTTTTTCTATCATATTTAGGAGATGCTTAAAAATAAGAGATGATATTTTTCTTAGGTTTTCGATTACGTAGATTCAGAAAAACGTAAAATCAAGAAAGTGATACTTCAGTTTTCATTTACCCTTTAAGTGGCCAAATAGCAATGCTTTCATTGAGAGCAAAAGTCTATCACTTTATTCCATAAAAGTAAACAACGCCAAGTAGCTTAATACTATCAGCAAAGGGCCACTTAAAACAGCCCAAAAAGTCATCACCCACTCACCCTTGTCTGGCTCGAGTGATTTGGACTCTTCCTCGATAGTTTGAGTCGGGAGAGAGGAACGTAATTTAGGCGGGCCATGCTTGGCTATATTGTCTTTCCTCCCAAATCCAAAATTTCTCCAAAGAGTGGAGCTTCAGATTTCACTATTTACACTAATTGCGGCTGCTAGAGTGTCTCGAATCAGAATCTGCCAGTACATTTACCTGGACCTTTGCTGATAGTATTAAGCTACGGAGCTTTGTTTACTTTTATGGAATAAAGTGATAGACCTTTGATGAGAGGTATCTCTGCCTGGGACTCTGGGTGAGAATTTTAGTCTTCAGTTCAAAAAAATCTGTTTGTCCCCTCACTAAACACACTCTATACAAGGGGATAAATCCCGTAATTTTTTCAATTCCAAGAAAAACTTGGTAATTAAATTTAGACCACCATGACAGTCAGAATCACCTTAGTAAAAATCTATTCCCCCTACTATCTCGTAGAAACCAAATTACAGAGGTGGAGAACTATCATTGGACTGAGGGTCTGAGAGAAGAGGTTTGAGTATTGTCTTCTTGATTGATACAATAAAGGTGGAGTTTATAATAATAATAAAATAATTTACGAGACTGGTTAAGAGAAACAGTTTTTTAAATAAATGTTTCTCTTAGGCATGCAGTAGCAGTCTCGTAAATTATTAAATATGGTCAACAAATTTTGTGTAAAGGGGGACTTGTTTAAAAGAAAGAAGACCTGTTCTATTTAGTCAATAAAAAACCAAAATTATACAGTTTTAGTTTCTTAGTGGGGCTGGGTCTGAGAATGTTCTCAAAATGGCAAGCTAGTCCTATACACTTTAAACAGGTTACACATAGCTATTGTTTATCACGGAGATTGGAAAACTAGTCCTCTACAAGTACTGACAAAACATTTCAATCGAAATGCCTTACGTCGCAACTTAGAGATAATAATATACTAATGATATTGAATAGTGGTGTGTGAGTGCTTTATATTGTTAGACTTAGAAGAATTTAACGGGACTATCGATCTTATTGAAACAGCAGCAACATCTGTCTACCTTAATTTTATTTTTTATGTACGTAAGCTCAACTGCGTATTTTTGGCAACACTTATTCTCTCGCGTTTGCCTATAATGTCACTTCATAATTTTAAAAGCATATTAACATAAAAGACTGACTGATTTTATATACTTCCACTAAAATATAACATATATGTTTCAAAAGCTCGTCATGGTTTTGAGCCCATGGCCAAAAGCTTGAGAGCCAAGTTTAATACTTTTGAGCTCTGTACAAAGAATAACCAAGGAGGCAAGAGGACGGCAGACCGACAGCCATTTATTAAAGCCTAACCTAACCTAGGCTTAAATTATTGTCTTCTCCCAGCGTTGCCAACTGTACGATAACTATCGTATTTGTACGATATTTCGAGCTCAAGTACGATGTACGATAATGGGTCGACTATCGTACGCAAAACATACGATAATTTGGCAGGTCAAGTCAAGACTATAAATACATATGGTGTAGCATAAAGAACACGGTTTATATCTTTATATACCTTCTTGACGGCAAGGAAAGTCAACCTATATCTAGAGACTAGAGTATACACCCTGACCCGTTCTATACACAACAACACTTGAACGCTGCTAGACGTCACGTGACAGACTTACAGCTCCAGTTTGTATTGCTCCATGCACATAAAACGCTTAGCAATCCGTAAATAGTTTGCTTTGTTCTATCACTTTTACGCGTACGATAATTTTAGCAAAAATATGATAGTTTCGAGCCCTAGGTACGACAATCAATTGTTCAAAGGTTGGCAACGCTGTCTTCTCCCCACAAAGTAGAATAAAAAGTTTCAATTACTCCCTAAAGTGTGCGGACATTTTTTAGGCTGGAATTTTGAGGCTTGTTAAAGGCCAAAGCTCAGTAAGAAACCCAGAGCATATCGACAAAAATTTCCAGGTTTCATGCAATCAGGGCTCACACACCCCTATTGAATGAGTTGAGAAACTTACCGGTTTTCCCTCAATTTAGCTTTAATGTCTATTTTATTCATCAAATGTTCATTTAATCGAACTTTAAAGTTTAATTTCTTCCGCATTGCAGACTGTATTGGCTTAGATTCTTCTTCATCTTTCTCTCGAGATTTCATTTTGAAACTTTTTTGACAAAGTCTTTCATAATCCAAGATTGATCGTTTCTTCGATCGTTGGCTAGAAATATCAATTTTTTCCCCAACAACTTCTACTGGTTTATTATTATTCTGCAAAGATGATTTGTATTGGTTTTTAATTCGATGATCACAAGCTGAACTTGATCTTGGTCTCCGAATAATAAAGTATAGTTTTTCAGATGGAGTGCGAAGTTCTTTTTCTTTCGCATCTCGTCTCTCCTGGCCCAAAGAGACCATGGAGTTCCATTTTTTCTTGATTTTATCCCCAGTGAAGGGTAACGTACTTTGTTTTAACATTTCTTCCGCTCGAGCTTTGATTCTTATTTGTCGTAACTGTTTCTCCACTTCAATAGCGTGGTGATTGTCAGGGGCAAATAGATGTTTAGGAAAGGGGTTGGCTTTAATTGTTCGGTTTAGGGTGGGTTTTGAACCCTCATTCCTTGTTGATGAGTGAAGTTGGTGAAGATCAGTTAATGAACAGGAGTGTTGTCTAGATTTTTCTTTGGCGGAGGAAGAAAGTTCAAAAGGTTTCACTGTTGCTAATAGCTTCTTCTTCCTGTCTTCCAATCTTTCTTTTCGCTCATCTTCATTTTTTTTTTTCATGCATTCGTAAAGTGGCAGGTAAACAAATGCGGGAACTGGATTGGCGCGGGATTGAGTGGTAATTGTTTCAGATTCCTCAACAGCTTTACTTAAATTTGATTTATTATTCCGATAACAAGAGAGGTTGAATGGTTCAGGTACAGTAACTTTTTTCAAACACATTTCTTCCTGTTTCTCTTTTGGAATGATATCAAAGCAATGTTCGTATAGCCAGTCAATATCATTATTACTTTTTTTTTCAAGGCGATTCTTTGATTTAAAAGCGTATTCATTGTCAAACGTTCCTTGCTTTCTTAACTTGGAAACATTCTTTTTTCCTGTTTGGACATCGTCACCCTCCAAAATTTCTAAGTAGTTTTTTTTAAACCGAGTTAGAGCGTCTGTTTCAGCGCGGTTGAAGACTTCTAGCTTTTCATTATAATTATCACCCAAAAATTGAAGTATGGTCTTAAAGTTCAAACCATCAGTATCACAAAAAATATCTCTAGCAGAATCCATATCGTTTTTGTATCGCAACAAATTACAGTTCAAGAGCACTTAAAAGATTGGTGGTCAATCAAAACATACATAAGCCTAATTTGACACAGCTGTCAAAAAACATTTGCCAAAGCCAACACAACACAACATGTAGTGGGTCATGTGGAGTAGTAACCTATTGTAGACAGCGGCAGAGACGGAAACAAAACCGATAGATTTTCCAAATGTTCCATAACTTTTTTATTGAGAGGTGTCACCGAACAAATTTCCGATAATTTTGAATTTGTGTAGAGGAATTGGTAAATTTTCTTATTTCCGTTCCCTGTACAGTGGTATCATTGGAGATTTTAAGCCGATCATAAATCAGTGCTATGTGACTACTCAGGGGAGGGCAGTGTTCACTCCAGTGTGTAATCCTCCTAGCTAAACTCCTGGAGTTACACTTGTCGTCTGCTACCCTTTACGTACACGGTACACCAGAGTCCGTTTACATGGGTTTCCACAGAAGGAGCTTGGAAAATATCTCCGTGGCGAAACAGGAGAAAGTGGACTTTAATAACAATAATATTCCCTCAGCAATCATCAAAAAGCTGATTACCGTTGTGGTGGTAGTCTGTTTTTTATTCCGCATCTTGGCCATGATGTAGCCTGTAACCGGAATCTATTTAAAGCTCCTCAATATTAAACTCTCCAACGGTGCTAAAACTGACTCTGACCTTGATATGGCCGAAACTCTTAATGAGACGCTCGTTAAAAACTTTAATACTGCTCCCCCAAATTTTACAAATATTCCTGCAAGTTTCGCTCCACTAATGCCCGATTTTATTCCCTCCATCAAAGACATTAAATGTATTCTGAACAAATTAGACACTAAGAGCGCCTCAGGTCCGGATGGTTTGCCCAATCGCCTCTTGAAGAATTGCTCCTTGTCCTTGGCCACGCCCCTGCACATTCTCTTCTCCATTTCACTATCTGAGGGTACCCTCCCCTTAGACTGGTGCACAGCTCACGTCACCCCCATTTATAAGGGTAAGGGTAAACGATGTGACGCCCATAATTATAGGCCCATTAGCTTAACATCTGCTATTTGTAAGGTTCTTGAAAAAGTATACGCTCCTCTGTTCTTCAACACGTTCTCCCTTACTTAAGCAAACTACAACATGGTTTTCTAAATCACCGGTCGGTGGAATCAAACTTGCTTTCTGCAATGAGTACTTGGCTGAAGGCTTTTGATTGTGGTAACCGTGTTGATGTAATTTATCTTGACATTGCCAAGGCTTTCGACTCGGTCCCTCACGGGAGGCTTTTAGCCAAGCTTCGTTCGTATGGAATCAGTAATAATCTCCATAAATGGATGAGTAATTACCTTCTTCACAGATCTCAATCAGTTCGTGTTGGGAATTGTCTAAGCTCCCCCCTCCCAGTTACTAGCGGGGTGCCTCAGGGTAGTGTTTTGGGTCCCCTCCTGTTTGTCAACTACATTAACGACCTTCCTGATACACTGTCCTCTCCCCTGCGTCTCTTCGCAGATGATCTCAAAATCTTTAGAATTATTACCTCCTATTCAGATGTTAGTGCTCTTCAAGCTGACCTCCGTCGACTTGAAACCTGGTCCTATCAAAACGGACTAGCTTTTAATGAATTTAAATCTCTGGTCCTTACAATTCAATCGCGTAAATCTGACCTTAATTATCCGTCCCCCTATTTTCTTTGTGGAAATAATGTTCGACGTGTTAATGAATGTAGAGACCTTGGGGTTCAAGTGTCTCATGATCTCGAATTCCACTCTCATGTTAAAAATGTCTGTGGTCGCGCTAACGGTCTTCTGGCCACTATAAAAGCTAACTTCCCTGGGATACACCCTCAGCGTCTTAGTAGGCTATTTAACTGTTACGTTCGTCCCGTACTTGAGTTTGGCAGCCAGGTTTGGAACCCCTTTACCGCTCAGGACATCAAACTCCTGGATGATGTTCAAGGAAGGGCATCCCGTATCCCTTATGTCCTTAAGCGGGTGCCTAGGGCTGGACAAACTATGTTGGGCTCCCCTAAGTCTGAGGCGGTCTTATTTTGATTTGGTTAGTCTTTTTAAGATATTGATCTCCCCTGATCAAATTTACTTTACCAATTCTCCCACGGTGTCAACTACGCGTGGTCACTCGCGAAAATTATTTCTTAAACAGTCCGATGAAATACTCCTTCTTCAGGAGGGTCATCCCTTTATGGAATGCTCTCCCTGAAGATATTATCTCAACTAGGTCCATACCCCAATTTAAATTAAAACTCCGTGCCCATTTCAAAATTTAAATTTAATCCCCTTTACAACTCTTAAATTCAGGGTTTTTTTTTTCAATTTAATCCTTAGAATTTAACTTAATTCAATGTGTCTTAAAATTAGCACTGCTTTGCATTTCTAAAGATTAACTTTAATTCAATTTAATTCAAGGTGTCTAGAATTTAATTTAATTCTTAGTATTTCAAATTTAATTTAGTGTTTGGGACTTGATTCAGTGTATAAAGTTTAATTCAGTGTATAGAGTTTACCTCAGTGTTTATAATTTGATTTGGAGTTTTAACTATAACGCGGTGCTTAAATCTAATTCGGTATTTAAAAGTTAATCTCTGTGTTTTAAATTTGATTCGGTGTTTCTGAGTTAATTCAGTATTTAAACTTAATTCAGTATTTGAAATTTAATTCCGTGTTAAAATTTGAATCACTGTTGAAATTTAATTCAGTGTTAAAATTTAAATTTAAGTCAGTGTTTATTATTTAAATTAGTGTCTATGATTAACTCAGTGTTTAAAATTTGATTTAATTTGTTTCATAGTTAATTTCAAAGCCAATTTCGGTACATTTTCAATGTAAATACCTAATGTTCAAGTAAATTATAATGGAGCTGTAAGGCTATTTTAGCCCTAGCTCGTCAACTCACGGAGAAAAAAAAAAAAAAAAAAAAAAAAAAAATTGCTACCCGAATAAACAAACTCATACTTGAAAGAGCCGCCCTGTTAAAAAAGGGTGTACTTAATACGGCAACCAATAAACCTGTAAACCTGTACAGTTTACAAATAAAAATTCGGAATCGGGATTCCGGAATCCGGACGCGTGTCGGGGAGGTCCTAATTTACCCGCGATCTATTTTCCAACCACTGCTCACTTTTTGCTATTTTCAGAAATAGCAAATGGTTGGATATTAGAGTACTAATTTACCGACAGAATCTTACCCACATTTCATCCAACCATTAACTATTTTCAGTCAGGCTCAAAGGGGCCACAATTGATAAGGCTTCTTCGTGTTTTGAATAGAGTAGATCAGAAATAGATGAACCGAAATTATCAACGAGAGCTTAGATTGGGAAATGCATTTTATTTGGAGTGAATGGGGAGGGTAGGCACTGGGGGAATGGGCTTCCTCGGCCTCAATGAAATACCGAGGAGGATCTTGGGAAACTGATCGCCCCACGTAGCGACGGCTGCAAACCAAGCCAGGTGGCGCATTCAACGTTTCTCGGCTAGGCGAAATTCCGCGGGGGAGGGGGCTACAACTGTCGTCTAAGAGAAGGGAAACGGAGAACTTGCCTGTGGCGTTAGAGGAATAGCTCGTTGATAATTTCGGTTCATCTATTTCTGAGTAGATTATATCGCGCGTTCATATCTTCCACCAGTTCCTTTCTGCTACCCAGTATGCCTCGTAGAATCTATTACCGTTTTTCGCTCTCCGTTACTTTTAAAAGATTCCTCAGAATCTACTAGCTTTAGAAGTTCAACCGCGTTAGACACGTTCAATAAATGACCAAGCCTGGTTTGCTCAGTCGTAACCTCCTACCAGATCAAATGAAATCTCACGACACCAAATTTATAAATTAAAATTTTTTTATGCAAATAAATCCATATTTTCTTCAGATTTAAAAATATTTCACACCGTGAAATGAAAGATCTTAACTAAACATAACTATTTACATATTTTGAAAAATATTTCACACTGTGAAATGAAAGAACTAAACTATAACTATTTACATATTTCACACTGTCAAATGAAAGATCTTAACTAAACATAACTATTTACAGATTCTACATATTTCACACTGTCAAATGAAAGATCTTAACTAAACATAACTATTAAACATAACTATTTAGATTTTACATATTTCACACTGTGAAATGAAGGAACTAAACTATAACTATTTACATATTTCACACTGTCAAATGAAAGATCTTAACTAAACATAACTATTAGTCTATTAAAACAGAACTATTTACAGATTTTGCATATTTCACACTGTGAAATGAAAGAACTTAACTAAACATTACTATTTACATATATTTTACAAAACTTACATTACCACGGTCTAAAAGAATAAAGATTTGATCAAGCAAATACAAAGTGGCTAAATAGGTGGATCTTGAATGACCTACTGGTAGCTCACTTTCCTGCGCTTATTTGGTGGGGATTAATGAATGTACTTGGGAGGAGTAATTGACTCTTTATACGGATAAGCTGACCTGCCGAAGAAAAGGACAATTACTTTAAAGGTTTCTATACTTGTCTTACTTGATGATCAAAGAGATAGTTAAAGTACCTTTTACCGCGGCTCTTTTTCGCAGTCGACGCGGTGTTCTTTTTCTTCTTATTTTCCATGTTGCGTGCCCTGCAATCTCCGTCTTTATCGGGTGTTTTCTTCGCAAATTGTTTATCCATGACTCGAGTTTGATTGATTAGGTGTAGGATGCGTATAAAAAGTTTGGCGTATTTTGGGTCAATATTGGGCAAGTAAAGCGCTGCCGTAAATGAAACTGAATTTTACAGACAGTCGAAATAAATTTTGCGGCCATAAAATTTAAATTTGGCGGGTTTCGGATCTGAATTTGTCCCCACAAAGCTCGCGGAAGGGGCGAAGCCGAAATTATCTAATATAGCCTTCTAATAATTCCCTTAAATTATAAACCCCATTTAGATTTAAATAAATTCAGTTTAAATTTGACTTACATTTTCCGAAAAAATTCAGCTCTTTCCGCTTTTCTGTAAAATAGTGTTGGTCCTCTGGGAGATGATCAGAATAATATTTCAAAAATACAAGGAGACCTTGGTCCAAGAGTAGACAGCCGAATCTTTAAGAATGACCGACGCGCCTTATGTCCTTGGAGGAAGTAGGTTAGATGGGGTTTCCGACTGCCTATAAACCTCGTTCCTCGTAGCGGTCTCTCCTACTACGACGCGCATACCGTTACCAAGGCAACACGCATATTTAAGGGGGCGTCACGACTCACGTGGCTCGGGAAATGCTTTCTACCAAATTTCAAACTAAACGGCGGTTACTACGACGGTCTACGGACGGGGTTTTTTTGGGAAGAAGGCGGCCGCTTACGCGTGCTTGCTAAGCGCACTATTTATTATTAACAAATGGTTTACCATAAAAAATGTTGTTTGTACTGTTTGTACGTCACAAAACAAAACAAATCTTTAAGCCTTTGTAAAAAAAAACCCGAACTATCGCCGCCGACTCCTCCAAATTCAGACGACTTTATTCGATCAAGAAGGATCAGATAAGGAGAGGAAAAGTGGGAACGGCGCGGCTCCTACTGCGTCGGCCTAAACTCCCACTCTGGGAGAACGGGGGACAGACGGGGGTAGAGATGCTTCGTGGTAAATTGTTGTCACGTCAGTGGCGTCGCTACAGGTAGGCTGGGATAGGCTGAAGCCTATGTTGAGATTTCATAGGGGTCTCGAATTTATCCCAAATGGGGCCTCCAAATTTTTAAATTTGGGCAGCAATTTGTCCAAAAATAGGTTATCGACATTAAGTTATACGTTTATCAACTTATGAAAATAAAATTTATTTTGCACTTTCAAAAGAATGAAATAATTCGGTTTGACGGTCTCGTGTTTTTCCTCTGTCGCATTCCGAACCCTATTTATGCTTAGTTTTCACTAGCGGGTATTTTTTTTTTTTTTTTTTTTTTTTTTTCGTTACACTCGTAAAATATTTGCACGTGTCAACTGACAGATCTGAGAATTTTCAAGCGCGTACCGGCTAACGAAATGATACTGTCCTCTCCTTGACCGGGTCAGATCGAGCTTCCCATTAAGTTTTACGAGTAAACATCCCCTCTTTTCGGTTCTTTTCTTCTATTATAACAGGGGGTCGTGAGGTTTTAGGGCTCTACCATCATCAATGACAATGAGAATATTTTTAGCTTCTAACATTTCTTAAAAAGTCTAAGAAAATTACCCAATCTATAAGAAAATGACACGCAGCTGCAAGCCATAAAATCAAATAGTTTTGCGCGGCTTTTCGCTAAGAGTCACATGGCGATAATTACACTTTTTAGCTAGACCCAACCCTAGTGGGGTCTAGGTACTGTATTCACTGCGGCGTTGGCGTTGGCGTTGGCGTTGGCGTCGGCGTTGGCGTCTTGCAATAAGACGAAATACGTCATCGAATCGAAAAAACTCGGTCTCTGTCACTTATATACTTATATATATCTCTATCTCGAAAGAATCGAAAAAACCTTCGTCTCTCACCCACCAGACGTCACGGCGTGATGTTCCGGACAAATTTAAAATATCAATTTTCCACCAAGTGGTCTCCCGAATTTCCGAAAAAACCGCGTCGCGCTCGAAGCTTCACAGCTTTACGATCGAGTGTTAGACGCTCATCCTCGTTACCACGGGTAATTGGTTAAACTTTAGCGAAAAACTCCTTATATCTTCATAGATATACAATACAGAAAACAAGTCGTTGTTAATAAGGGGTCGTCGCGAACGAGATAAAAGGTAGCTTATGAATGTTTCGGTTCTAGTCTGTCAGTAATGAAAACTCAAAAATAACAAACAAGTCGTCGCGAACGAGATAATAAGGGAGCTTATGCGTGTGGGGTTTGAGTATGTCAGAAATAAAATATTTGATTTGAAAAACATGATTTGAAAAACATGGTTTGAAAAACATGGTTTGAAAAACATGATTTGAAAAACATGGTTTGAAAAACATGGTTTGAAAAACATGGTTTGAAAAACATGGTTTGAAAAACATGGTTTGAAAAACATGGTTTGAAAAACATGGTTTGAAAAACATGGTTTGAAAAACATGGTTTGAAAAACATGGTTTGAAAAACATGGTTTGAAAAACATGGTTTGAAAAACATGGTTTGAAAAACATGGTTTGAAAAACATGGTTTGAAAAACATGGTTTGAAAAACATGGTTTGAAAAACATGGTTTGAAAAACATGGTTTGAAAAACATGGTTTGAAAAACATGGTTTGAAAAACATGGTTTGAAAAACATGGTTTGAAAAACATGGTTTGAAAAACATGGTTTGAAAAACATGGTTTGAAAAACATGGTTTGAAAAACATGGTTTGAAAAACATGGTTTGAAAAACATGGTTTGAAAAACATGGTTTGAAAAACATGGTTTGAAAAACATGGTTTGAAAAACATGGTTTGAAAAACATGGTTTGAAAAACATGGTTTGAAAAACATGGTTTGAAAAACATGGTTTGAAAAACATGGTTTGAAAAACATGGTTTGAAAAACATGGTTTGAAAAACATGGTTTGAAAAACATGGTTTGAAAAACATGGTTTGAAAAACATGGTTTGAAAAACATGGTTTGAAAAACATGGTTTGAAAAACATGGTTTGAAAAACATGGTTTGAAAAACATGGTTTGAAAAACATGGTTTGAAAAACATGGTTTGAAAAACATGGTTTGAAAAACATGGTTTGAAAAACATGGTTTGAAAAACATGGTTTGAAAAACATGGTTTGAAAAACATGGTTTGAAAAACATGGTTTGAAAAACATGGTTTGAAAAACATGGTTTGAAAAACATGGTTTGAAAAACATGGTTTGAAAAACATGGTTTGAAAAACATGGTTTGAAAAACATGGTTTGAAAAACATGGTTTGAAAAACATGGTTTGAAAAACATGGTTTGAAAAACATGGTTTGAAAAACATGGTTTGAAAAACATGGTTTGAAAAACATGGTTTGAAAAACATGGTTTGAAAAACATGGTTTGAAAAACATGGTTTGAAAAACATGGTTTGAAAAACATGGTTTGAAAAACATGGTTTGAAAAACATGGTTTGAAAAACATGGTTTGAAAAACATGGTTTGAAAAACATGGTTTGAAAAACATGGTTTGAAAAACATGGTTTGAAAAACATGGTTTGAAAAACATGGTTTGAAAAACATGGTTTGAAAAACATGGTTTGAAAAACATGGTTTGAAAAACATGGTTTGAAAAACATGGTTTGAAAAACATGGTTTGAAAAACATGGTTTGAAAAACATGGTTTGAAAAACATGGTTTGAAAAACATGGTTTGAAAAACATGGTTTGAAAAACATGGTTTGAAAAACATGGTTTGAAAAACATGGTTTGAAAAACATGGTTTGAAAAACATGGTTTGAAAAACATGGTTTGAAAAACATGGTTTGAAAAACATGGTTTGAAAAACATGGTTTGAAAAACATGGTTTGAAAAACATGGTTTGAAAAACATGGTTTGAAAAACATGGTTTGAAAAACATGGTTTGAAAAACATGGTTTGAAAAACATGGTTTGAAAAACATGGTTTGAAAAACATGGTTTGAAAAACATGGTTTGAAAAACATGGTTTGAAAAACATGGTTTGAAAAACATGGTTTGAAAAACATGGTTTGAAAAACATGGTTTGAAAAACATGGTTTGAAAAACATGGTTTGAAAAACATGGTTTGAAAAACATGGTTTGAAAAACATGGTTTGAAAAACATGGTTTGAAAAACATGGTTTGAAAAACATGGTTTGAAAAACATGGTTTGAAAAACATGGTTTGAAAAACATGGTTTGAAAAACATGGTTTGAAAAACATGGTTTGAAAAACATGGTTTGAAAAACATGGTTTGAAAAACATGGTTTGAAAAACATGGTTTGAAAAACATGGTTTGAAAAACATGGTTTGAAAAACATGGTTTGAAAAACATGGTTTGAAAAACATGGTTTGAAAAACATGGTTTGAAAAACATGGTTTGAAAAACATGGTTTGAAAAACATGGTTTGAAAAACATGGTTTGAAAAACATGGTTTGAAAAACATGGTTTGAAAAACATGGTTTGAAAAACATGGTTTGAAAAACATGGTTTGAAAAACATGGTTTGAAAAACATGGTTTGAAAAACATGGTTTGAAAAACATGGTTTGAAAAACATGGTTTGAAAAACATGGTTTGAAAAACATGGTTTGAAAAACATGGTTTGAAAAACATGGTTTGAAAAACATGGTTTGAAAAACATGGTTTGAAAAACATGGTTTGAAAAACATGGTTTGAAAAACATGGTTTGAAAAACATGGTTTGAAAAACATGGTTTGAAAAACATGGTTTGAAAAACATGGTTTGAAAAACATGGTTTGAAAAACATGGTTTGAAAAACATGGTTTGAAAAACATGGTTTGAAAAACATGGTTTGAAAAACATGGTTTGAAAAACATGGTTTGAAAAACATGGTTTGAAAAACATGGTTTGAAAAACATGGTTTGAAAAACATGGTTTGAAAAACATGGTTTGAAAAACATGGTTTGAAAAACATGGTTTGAAAAACATGGTTTGAAAAACATGGTTTGAAAAACATGGTTTGAAAAACATGGTTTGAAAAACATGGTTTGAAAAACATGGTTTGAAAAACATGGTTTGAAAAACATGGTTTGAAAAACATGGTTTGAAAAACATGGTTTGAAAAACATGGTTTGAAAAACATGGTTTGAAAAACATGGTTTGAAAAACATGGTTTGAAAAACATGGTTTGAAAAACATGGTTTGAAAAACATGGTTTGAAAAACATGGTTTGAAAAACATGGTTTGAAAAACATGGTTTGAAAAACATGGTTTGAAAAACATGGTTTGAAAAACATGGTTTGAAAAACATGGTTTGAAAAACATGGTTTGAAAAACATGGTTTGAAAAACATGGTTTGAAAAACATGGTTTGAAAAACATGGTTTGAAAAACATGGTTTGAAAAACATGGTTTGAAAAACATGGTTTGAAAAACATGGTTTGAAAAACATGGTTTGAAAAACATGGTTTGAAAAACATGGTTTGAAAAACATGGTTTGAAAAACATGGTTTGAAAAACATGGTTTGAAAAACATGGTTTGAAAAACATGGTTTGAAAAACATGGTTTGAAAAACATGGTTTGAAAAACATGGTTTGAAAAACATGGTTTGAAAAACATGGTTTGAAAAACATGGTTTGAAAAACATGGTTTGAAAAACATGGTTTGAAAAACATGGTTTGAAAAACATGGTTTGAAAAACATGGTTTGAAAAACATGGTTTGAAAAACATGGTTTGAAAAACATGGTTTGAAAAACATGGTTTGAAAAACATGGTTTGAAAAACATGGTTTGAAAAACATGGTTTGAAAAACATGGTTTGAAAAACATGGTTTGAAAAACATGGTTTGAAAAACATGGTTTGAAAAACATGGTTTGAAAAACATGGTTTGAAAAACATGGTTTGAAAAACATGGTTTGAAAAACATGGTTTGAAAAACATGGTTTGAAAAACATGGTTTGAAAAACATGGTTTGAAAAACATGGTTTGAAAAACATGGTTTGAAAAACATGGTTTGAAAAACATGGTTTGAAAAACATGGTTTGAAAAACATGGTTTGAAAAACATGGTTTGAAAAACATGGTTTGAAAAACATGGTTTGAAAAACATGGTTTGAAAAACATGGTTTGAAAAACATGGTTTGAAAAACATGGTTTGAAAAACATGGTTTGAAAAACATGGTTTGAAAAACATGGTTTGAAAAACATGGTTTGAAAAACATGGTTTGAAAAACATGGTTTGAAAAACATGGTTTGAAAAACATGGTTTGAAAAACATGGTTTGAAAAACATGGTTTGAAAAACATGGTTTGAAAAACATGGTTTGAAAAACATGGTTTGAAAAACATGGTTTGAAAAACATGGTTTGAAAAACATGGTTTGAAAAACATGGTTTGAAAAACATGGTTTGAAAAACATGGTTTGAAAAACATGGTTTGAAAAACATGGTTTGAAAAACATGGTTTGAAAAACATGGTTTGAAAAACATGGTTTGAAAAACATGGTTTGAAAAACATGGTTTGAAAAACATGGTTTGAAAAACATGGTTTGAAAAACATGGTTTGAAAAACATGGTTTGAAAAACATGGTTTGAAAAACATGGTTTGAAAAACATGGTTTGAAAAACATGGTTTGAAAAACATGGTTTGAAAAACATGGTTTGAAAAACATGGTTTGAAAAACATGGTTTGAAAAACATGGTTTGAAAAACATGGTTTGAAAAACATGGTTTGAAAAACATGGTTTGAAAAACATGGTTTGAAAAACATGGTTTGAAAAACATGGTTTGAAAAACATGGTTTGAAAAACATGGTTTGAAAAACATGGTTTGAAAAACATGGTTTGAAAAACATGGTTTGAAAAACATGGTTTGAAAAACATGGTTTGAAAAACATGGTTTGAAAAACATGGTTTGAAAAACATGGTTTGAAAAACATGGTTTGAAAAACATGGTTTGAAAAACATGGTTTGAAAAACATGGTTTGAAAAACATGGTTTGAAAAACATGGTTTGAAAAACATGGTTTGAAAAACATGGTTTGAAAAACATGGTTTGAAAAACATGGTTTGAAAAACATGGTTTGAAAAACATGGTTTGAAAAACATGGTTTGAAAAACATGGTTTGAAAAACATGGTTTGAAAAACATGGTTTGAAAAACATGGTTTGAAAAACATGGTTTGAAAAACATGGTTTGAAAAACATGGTTTGAAAAACATGGTTTGAAAAACATGGTTTGAAAAACATGGTTTGAAAAACATGGTTTGAAAAACATGGTTTGAAAAACATGGTTTGAAAAACATGGTTTGAAAAACATGGTTTGAAAAACATGGTTTGAAAAACATGGTTTGAAAAACATGGTTTGAAAAACATGGTTTGAAAAACATGGTTTGAAAAACATGGTTTGAAAAACATGGTTTGAAAAACATGGTTTGAAAAACATGGTTTGAAAAACATGGTTTGAAAAACATGGTTTGAAAAACATGGTTTGAAAAACATGGTTTGAAAAACATGGTTTGAAAAACATGGTTTGAAAAACATGGTTTGAAAAACATGGTTTGAAAAACATGGTTTGAAAAACATGGTTTGAAAAACATGGTTTGAAAAACATGGTTTGAAAAACATGGTTTGAAAAACATGGTTTGAAAAACATGGTTTGAAAAACATGGTTTGAAAAACATGGTTTGAAAAACATGGTTTGAAAAACATGGTTTGAAAAACATGGTTTGAAAAACATGGTTTGAAAAACATGGTTTGAAAAACATGGTTTGAAAAACATGGTTTGAAAAACATGGTTTGAAAAACATGGTTTGAAAAACATGGTTTGAAAAACATGGTTTGAAAAACATGGTTTGAAAAACATGGTTTGAAAAACATGGTTTGAAAAACATGGTTTGAAAAACATGGTTTGAAAAACATGGTTTGAAAAACATGGTTTGAAAAACATGGTTTGAAAAACATGGTTTGAAAAACATGGTTTGAAAAACATGGTTTGAAAAACATGGTTTGAAAAACATGGTTTGAAAAACATGGTTTGAAAAACATGGTTTGAAAAACATGGTTTGAAAAACTTCGTGTTTAAAGGGATCTAGAAACGCCATTCAAATTGTTCAAAGAGCGTTTATGCATACATAACAAGCCCCTGCTATAGCATAATTCTTTTCAGCCTCTTTTACTATGTCATGGGTCTAGCTATTCCTATGGGCTTGACCATCTTGTTTTTATATATATATATAATGGAAGACAGTACAACATGATTTAAACGTCACTTTTCTAGATTTTGAAGTTTAGTAAGACACGCTGACTCTCCGGGTAAAGTGTTAAAGGGAATATGTTTTTAGTAGTTGAACCTAAAGTACTTTTTATTAAGAGCTATTTATAATTTAAACAGAGATTTATCAAACTTAAGCGATAATCCTGATTTGGCAATAAATTTGGAAAAAAATAATAATAGAAGGTTAAATTTTTTTTTGTAATTGCTATTTGTAAATTTGAAACGGCTATGCATAGTACATAATTCAAAAATGATTAAAAATATTTCTTTAAATGAGGAATAATTAAATAAATAAAAAGTTTTTTAAATTGTGGTGGGAAAAAAATTGAATTCGGTAAAAAAGAACAGAAATTACCCCGGGGGGGGGGGGGGGGATTAAAATTTCAGGTCCGGGGGGGGGCCTCAAATTTATCAGCCTGTCTCAGAAAATATCCTAGCGACGCCACTGTGTCACGTGGGTAAAACGAATCCTTTATGAGACGCGCTAGCTAGCGACCACGTGACAACAGTTTACCTCGAGAATTTCCTATCCCCCCTTTCCACCCGAGTGGGAGGTTGGCTCTTCTCTCTCAAACTCCACGCAGCCCCACTTTTCCTCTCCTTATCTGATCCTTCTTGATTCGATGACGTACGGCGCGAAGGTAGAAGCGCGCGAGCGCCGGAGCTAAGGGGTCACAAAAGGGGGAAAACACGGCGCTCTAGGCCCGGCAATCCTAACCATCGTTTCAATAGAAAAACGAACAGTCGGTAACTCCATATCACCTACTTCCTCCAAGTTATGTCTACGACAGAAAGCCGCCAATTACCGATTGCATTTGAACCAAAAACTGACGAAGTCTACAAGAACTGCAGTTTTCAGGGAATTCGTGTTGTACAAATACAAGATATAAAAAAACGTAAACTATGCCTAGTGTATATTATAAACTCACGATTAGTAATGACAATTCCCTTAAATACAAGATCATTTTAAAAGAATTATCATCGTAAAGTCTCGAGCACTATCACGAATGGCAAAGCGCGGGAAAGGTTTAGAGGTTTATTGGTTGCGGCGCAGAAAGTGCACCCTTTTAAAGCAGGCCGACCCCTAACAGGGTTCAGCAGAAAATTATTACAAAAAAAAAAAAAATATCGTGCAAAAAAAAATACAAGGTAATTAAACATTAACTATACAAGAGAGAAAAAAAGAGAGACAAATGGCGCCTTAAACAAAAATATAGGCAAAGGCAAGAAGGATCAGATAAGGAGAGGAAAAGTGGGGCTGCGTTGAGTTAGAGAGAGAAGAGCCAACCTCCCACTCGGGTGGAAAGGGGGGATAGGAAATCCTCGAGGTAAACTGTTGTCACGTGGTCGCTAGCTAGTGCGTCTCATAAAGGATTCGTTTTACCCACGTGACAACAATTTACCACGAAGCATCTCTACCCCCGTCTGTCCCCCGTTCTCCCAGAGTGGGAGTTTAAGCCGACGCAGTAGGAGCCGCGCCGTTCCCACTTTTCCTCTCCTTATCTGATCCTTCTTGGCAAAGGGAAATGGCGCTTTATTTTTTGTAATTTTTATTGGCTCTAATATTGGCGGGAAAATATCCTAGTTTATTTCAAAGTAGCTATAGACCAAGTAGTGAAAAAGCGCATCTACTGATGTCATAAGGCACTCCTATCGGGCTACACCTAAATAGACGATTCCATAAAGTCTGACTATGTCCCAACCTTGAAAAATGCTAACATCTTCCGTAGAAACGGCTATTTTTGTTAGTTTCAAGGTTGGCAAACGTATAGAAAATGCAATACTTGAAAAAAAGCTAACTTTTCAATATAAACGGGTGCTTTTTAAGCTCCTGTCCCATTAGGACCGAATCCCATTCGACCGAAAAAATTCCCATTCCACCGAAAAACCCGCACTTTGGCGGATTCGGTCCAATGGGAAATCCCATTCGACCGAAAAACCACCACTAGGATTCGGTCCAATAGGACAAGAATCTTTGCTTAAATATAACCGATGGAATTCAAATAAACTAAATTCCCAGAAATGCAAAGATTCTATCTTTGCAAGCAAAAGATTTGATTGCCTTATAATAATTTAATGGCCAAGTAAAATGAGAACTAGCCATGAATTATTTTGTGAAATATTTACGAAAACTTGTTGTTTAAAAAACAAATAATTTTCAATCACCGAAATTTAACTTTATATAGCGAATTGCCGATTTTTAATTGTATTTTTAAGTCATATTCATTACGTTACAATGTTGTGGCTGCATTTTAAGGTATTTGTAAGATTTAATTTAAAAAAGGGATACTAGGCTCTGGAAACAATTTATTTTAAGCAATTTGAACTGGTAAAACAAGACTAAAAATATTACAATTTCCCAAAGTCTTAAAAGATATTTGAGGTTAATTATTGAAATTACGAAATTAGTCTCAAAGAAAATTAAGAATATTTATTTAAAACGAGTCAATTTGTTGAGGAGCGTATGAACCGAAAGAGATGTTTGTAAGAAATAGATGACGATATTCAAATCCCCACTAAATAACAATAGTGGTTGACTAATTAGAACCGTAGGAGTTCCGAAAAATACTTAAAACAATTTACGACAAGCAGATATGTGAAATTATCAAAACTCTATATTAAAATCACATAGAGTTCCAACCCAACCTAATCTAACTTAACACAACCCAACTTAGCCCAACCCAAACGTAACCTAACCAAAACAAACCCGTCCTAGCCTATTACAAGCCTATGATATTTGAAAGTTTCTTCTGCTGGTCGTATTTAAACGGTTGTACCCCGATATGGCCAATTCCCATTTCGCCCAATCTCAATTGCCTCAATCCAAACTATCCCATTCCAAACTGGCCCAATTCCCACTTAGCCTTATTCTTTTAGCCCACACCCAATCGTCCCAATTTGATAATTTTTTCAACGAAAGGCATTTGCAACGCTCATTTTATGTTCAGTTTCGTAAAATATATATTTTTATTTAAGTATTATTTAACTATCATAACACTAACCAAACCCAGCCCAACCTAACCGAACCCAACCCAGCCCAACCTATCCGAACCCAACCGAACCTCACTAAACCGAATCTAACACAAACAAACCTTACTTAACCGAATCCAACCATACCTAATCTAACCTAACCTAACTGAGCCCAACCTTAATTATATCAAAAATGTCTTTGCGAACAAAGACCCAGAAGGACATGTTATGGCCTTGAATGTCTGAAGTGACAGATATTTAATTTTCTTTTAAAACATTAAATTTAAATACAATTAAATTTTCTTTTAAAACATGAAATTTAAATACAATTAAATTTTCTTTTAAAACATGAAATTTAAATACAATTAGATTTTCTTTTAAAACGAAATTTAAATATAATCACAATCTGGCACGATTTAGAGTTTCAAATTTCAATACAACTGATTTTATTCACTCGGAAATATTTAAGAAAAACATAACAGACGATTTTCTCCCATTGACGCTTAACATTAAATTTCGCTTAATTATTTTTCAGGGAAAACGTGTATTGAACTGTTATTTTTCAGTATAACGCGAGTCCACTTTTTGTTTTCTTAATTTAACCCGAATTTTCACGACTCGCAATTGAACGGATCGTTAAAAATACTCGCCGGTTTATTAGAATGGGTATATGATAAAGGGAAATGTGTTTTTGAAAGCCCGTTTAAAGTCACCTTCTTTTCTAACTTAGCAGACGACGCAAACCATAACAATTTGTACTTTCAAAGCTATTTTGCGCGCGCGAGGGAAGAGAATTTCAAAGCGACGAATTTTAGAGCGGATAAGGTTTTTAAAAAAATTATAATACTTTAATTTTTATTTTCATTAAAACCGTACAATTTAAATGATGATTTCCATAAGGGACCACTAATTAGTTATTAGGAGTTATAAAAAAAACATTATCCATGGATTAGGTTTGTTCGTTTGCAACCCAAATTAAAAATTAAAATATGGGGAATTTTTATTCCCTTTAAATTCCTTGTATAAGCATTCATAAGCTAACATGAACGAATTGCCTCGACTAAAGTCGAAGAGTTATAATAAAGCATTATCCATAGCAAACATTATACAATTAAGGTATGAGATCAGATCATAGAACTTTGAGTCTATGCCTAAAGCCAAAGCTAAATTAAGTATATTTTTCTATCGAACGAAAAGTTTCGTTTTGTTTGACACGTAATCCCTGAAAAATAATCAAGCGAAATTTAATGTTAAGCGTCAATGGGAGAAAATCGTCTGTTATGTTTTTCTTAAATATTTCCGAGTGAATAAAATCAGTTGTATTGAAATTTGAAACTCTAAATCGTGCCAGATTGTGATTATATTTAAATTTCGTTTTAAAAGAAAATCTAATTGTATTTAAATTTCATGTTTTAAAAGAAAATTTAATTGTATTTAAATTTAATGTTTTAAAAGAAAATTAAATATCTGTCACTTCAGACATTCAAGGCCATAACATGTCCTTCTGGGTCTTTGTTCGCAAAGACATTTTTGATATAATATCTGTCACTTCAGACATTCAAGGCCATAACATGTCCTTCTGGGTCTTTGTTCGCAAAGACATTTTTGATATAATATCTGTCACTTCAGTCTAACACGAAAGTGTTAACTTCTATATTAAAAGACTAGCCCTTTAAAAAGTGATTCAGTCAAATCTCTACATTTTTACCATTGCCCTTTAAACCCAATTAAAATTAATTTTTTCATAATTTTAAATGTTAATAGCTGCGGCAGCCGCACTTGATTCAGTCAAATCTCTACATTTTTACCATTGCCCTTTAATCCCAATTAAAATTAATTTTTTCATTATTTTTGATGTTAATAGCTGCGGCAGCCGCACTTGATTCAGTCAAATCTTTACATTTTTACCATTGCCCTTTAATCCCAATTAAAATTAATTTTTACATTATTTTTGAAGATAATAGCTGGGGCAGCCGCACTTGATTCAGTCAAATCTCTACATTTTTACCATTGCCCTTTAATTCCAATTAAAAAAAATTTTTACATTATTTTTGATGTTAATAGCTGGGGGAGCCGCACTTGATTCAGTCAAATCTCTACATTTTAACATTGCCCTTTAATCCCAATTAAAATTAATTTTTACATTATTTTTGATGTTAATAGCTGGGGCAGCCGCACTTGATTCAGTCAAATCTCTACATTTTTACCAGTGCCCTTCAATCCCAATTAAAATTAATTTTTTCATAATTTTTGATGTTAATAGCTGCGGCAGCCGCACTTGATTCCAGTCAAATCTCTACATTTTTACCAGTGCCCTTTAAACCCAATTAAGATTAATTTTTTCATAATTTTTGATGGTAATACCTCCGGCAGCCGCACTTGATTCAGTCAAATCTCTACATTTTTACCATTGCCCTTTAATCCCAATTAAAATTAATTTTTACATAATTTTTGATGTTAATAGCTGCGGCAGCCGCACTTGATTCCAGTCAAATCTCTACATTTTTACCAGTGCCCTTTAAACCCAATTAAGATTAATTTTTTCATAATTTTTGATGGTAATACCTCCGGCAGCCGCACTTGATTCAGTCAAATCTCTACATTTTTACCATTGCCCTTTAATCCCAATTAAAATTAATTTTTACATTATTTTTGATGTTAATAGCTGGGGCAGCCGCACTTGATTCAGTCAAATCTCTACATTTTTACCAGTGCCTCTTAATCCCAATTAAAATTAATTTTTACATTATTTTTGATGTTAATAGCTGGGGCAGCCGCACTTGATTCAGTCAAATCTCTACATTTTTACCAATGCCCTTTAATCCCAATTAAAATTAATTTTTTCATAATTTTTGATGTTAATAGCTGCGGCAGCCGCACTTGATTCAGTCAAATCTCTACATTTTTACCAGTGCCCTTTAATCCCAATTAAAATTAATTTTTTCATAATTTTTTATGTTAATAGCTGCGGCAGCCGCATTTGATTCCAGTCAAATCTCTACATTTTTACCAGTGCCCTTTAAACCCAATTAAGATTAATTTTTTCATAATTTTTGATGGTAATACCTCCGGCAGCCGCACTTGATTCAGTCAAACCTCTACATTTTTACCAGTGCCCTTTAATCCCAATTAAAATTAATTTTTACATTATTTTTGATGATAATAGCTGGGGCAGCCGCACTTGATTCAATCAAATCTCTACATTTTTACAATTGCCCTTTAATTCCAATTAAAATAAATTTTTACATTATTTTTGATGTTAATAGCTGCGGCAGCCGCACTTGATTCCAGTCAAATCTCTACATTTTACCATTGCCCTTTAATCCCAATTAAAATTAATTTTTTCATTATTTTTGATGTTAATAGCTGGGGCAGCCGCACTTGATTCAGTCAATTTTCTACATTTTTACCAGTGCCCTTTAATCCCAATTAAAATTTATTTTTTCATTATTTTTGATGTTAATAGCTGGGGCAGCCTCACTTGATTCAGTCAAACCTCTACATTTTTACCAGTGCCCTTTTATCAAAATTAAAATTAATTTTTACATTATTTTTGATGTTAATAGCTGGGGCAGCCGCACTTGATTCAGTCAGATCTCTACATTTGTACCATTGCCCTTTAAACCCAATTAAAATTAATTTTTTCATAATTTTTGATGTTAATAGCTGGGGCAGCCGCACTTGATTCAGTCAAATCTCTACATTTTTACCATTGCCCTTTAATCCCAATTAAAATTAATTTTTACATTTTTTTGATGTTAATAGCTGGGGCAGCCGCACTTGATTCAGTCAAATCTCTACATTTTTACCATTGCCCTTTAATCCCAATTAAAATTAATTTTTACATTTTTTTGATGTTAATAGCTGGGGCAGCCGCACTTGATTTAGTCAAATTTCTACATTTTTACCATTGCCCTTTAAACCCAATTAAAATTAATTTTTTCATAATTTTTGATGTTAATAGCTGGGGCAGCCTCACTTGATTCAGTCAGATCTCTACATTTTCCCCATTGCCCTTTAAACCCAATTAAAATTAATTTTTTCATCAATTTTGATGTTAATACCTCCGACAGCCGCAGCGAAATCATTATATTTTCCCCATTGCCCTTTAAACCAAATTTAAATTAAATTTTTCATCAATTTTGATGTTAATACCTCCGACAGCCGCAGTGAAATCTTTATATTTTCCCCATTGCCCTTTAAACCAAATTTAAATAAATTTTTTCATCAATTTTGATGTTAATACCTCCGACAGCCGCAATGAAATCTTTATATTTTCCCCATTGCCCATTAAACCAAATTTAAATTAATTATTTCAGCAATTTTGATGTTAATACCACCGACAGCCGCAGCGAAATCTTTATATTTTCCCTATTGCCCTTTAAACCAAATTCCAATTAATTTTTTCATTATTTTTGATGTTAATACCTTCCTTATTGCCGTTCGGAATGGCAAGTCGTTCGGAATTTCACTCATTTTTAAAAAGGAGAGTACTTTTAAGGCGGAGAAATTGAAAATTAATGTTATTCTATGGGATTTAGATTTTTTGCAAGAGACTTACCTTTCAGATTTATTTTCTAATGCTTCCAAATATTTTACAGGCTTTATTTTAAGACTAATTTCATAATTTTATACCGATTAGTTTGGTCACAGTCTATAAACGGCAAAAATATGAAGAAGGAGAAATTAAGTCATTAGAGTTCAATACCCATAGCCTCCAAATCAAGCGCGCGCGCTCGTGCTCGTGATTTTAAAAAGCCATATAAAACCTAAGCCTAATTTGTCAAATTAGGCTTAGGTTTTTGGCGAATCTATTTCTCCGCCTTGTTGTTCCCTCCGTTTTCATGAATAGATTGTGGGCCAACTAATCGGTGTAAAATTATGAAATTAGTCTTAAAATAAAGCTTGAAACTTAATTCATACCACACGGAAAATCCAAGTCTGAAAAATATCCGGAAGTATTAGAAAATAAATCTGAAAGGTAAGCCACTTTCAAAAAACTAAATCCCATAGAATAACATTACGAATTTGGCCATGCGCGAAACCAGCTAAGTACCAAAAAAAGGGTCAACTTCAGAATTAATTTTAAAATACTTAGACTTAATATTTTTAAATGAAACTTGAAAAGTTCAACATTCGAACCTTGCTCTACCATTTAAAAGTGATTATAACTGTAACAAATAATTCCTCTTTTAGTTCTGTCAATCACTGGACTTGTCCTCGAAAGAGTCGATTTTAATGTTATTCTATGGGAGAATGGAGCGTTTTGATTGGCTAGAGACTGAATTTTTTAGGAAATCAAAATAGCATTACAAATGATGATCAGCCCAATACATAGAACCCTACCGGGTTCTAAGAACTAACCGAACCCAACCTTAACCAACCGAACCCAACCTTAACTAACCGAACCCAACCTTAACTAACCGATTCCAACCTTAACTAACCGAACCCAACCTTAACTAACCGAACCCAACCTTAACTAACCGAACCCAACCTTCTCTAACCGAACCCAACCTTCTCTAACCGAACCCAACCTTCTCTAGAACCGAACCCAACCTTCCTTGACCTAACCTAACTTTTCCGCGAACTACCAGAACTATTTGTCCTCTAGACGATTAAATCCATTCGATTTCCATTTTCAAATTAATAAAATTCTAAAACGCTTAAATTATCTTATAATGTAATCTATTTAGAATTAAAAAATGCAGCTTGAATATTTTGGTTCAAAGGGGCATTTGCGAATACGTTTTGGGTGAAGCGGAATTTTTGGTCTGGGCGAATTGGGAATCCATCATATTTGGCCAATGAAGCCCCCATTGGGCCAAAGTTTTTGGACTAAAGGGGAACAAACCGTTTAAATTCCTCAGTTCCTAATTAGTCCATATCCATTGTTATTTAGTGATGGTTCATTATCCCGAAATAACGCGCCCACAAGAGTTAGTTCTATTCACGGGCCATTTTATATGATATAATAATGGCATCAGCAACTAACTCTCCTCGTGAAATGATCCATTCAAAAATTCCATAGAGACAGATTTAGGCTAAGCGAGACTATAGTTTGCAGCTTTAATAATTAATTGAAAATTACCGTGAAACCTTTGGGGAGTTTTGATACTTTTTACGAATTTTACAACAGTTCAAAAATAATTTGTTAGAAGAGTCTGGTATCCCTTTATTATTTATAGAGATAGCAGACTTTCAAAATTATTGATAAGGCTGAAA
The DNA here is from genome assembly GCA_963920705.1 of Odiellus spinosus. Lineage (NCBI taxonomy): Eukaryota > Metazoa > Arthropoda > Arachnida > Opiliones > Phalangiidae > Odiellus > Odiellus spinosus. The sequence goes on along the minus strand of OY987227.1, from coordinate 4,795,119 downwards.
TAACGTGCCTCCTGTGCAAGTTAATAGAGCTTGCATTTTAGGCGATTATATATCCCGCAGAGGTTAGTCGTCAATGACCCGTATACTCAATGCTAAAATCATTTTTTATCAAGCGCGTGCTTTTAAACGTATTTTATCATTGAGTATACGTTTATTAATGTACGTTAAGGGGTCATCCGCACATGAATCATTACGTAACTCTTAAACGGCGCCCCTTACGACAAAACGTCATAGAACATTTTCGTCTTAAAATGGCCCATAGAACCCAATGGAGCTCGATCCACCCTGTAAATAATATAAATATAAACATCCCAAAAATTTGAAACTTTTGTTTTTTTTAATTTTTTGCCCTTAAAACCAAAATACCACGAACAAATCTAAGATAGAAAGAAAGCTAAGGCTGGGAGAGATCTGAAAATGCAACGAAATTGAAAATCGAAGTTGGCCCTTTTTCAGCATTACGCTCGAAAGTTGACCCCCCCGTTAAATATTTTTTTGCAAAAGAATCGGTATATTGGAAAAACCGTTAAAGATAGATAATTTTCGTAAACATTTTTGAAATCAGCTCATAGAAATGCTCTAAATTTGAAAATTTCATTAGATAAGCTTTATCCGGAAAAAAGATATTCGACATAACGCTTAGGGGTACGAATATCGCCCAGGCAAAACCCTGAAAACATGGGGTATATACAAAATGCTCTAGTTTCGGAACCGCTTAATATTTTGGGCTAAAATTTCAGATTTGCCGCTCATTTCACCACGAATTAAAGTGGTTAAAATTTCATTAAGATTGGTTGACTCTTGGTGACATCAGTGACTGAACTGACGTGGAATGACCCGAAACCAAAGTTGCATTTTTAGTTTCAAACTTTGTAGACGATAAAAAACGTACATAGCACTAGAACAAGATGGTCAAGCCCATAGGAATAGCTAGACCCATGACATTGTAAAAGAGGCTGAAAAGAACCTCTTTGAACAATTTGAATGGCGTTTCGAGATTCCTTTAAACACGAAGTTGCGTAAAGTTTTTCAAATCATGTTTTTCAAATCATGTTTTTCAAATCATGTTTTTCAAATCATGTTCTTCAAATCATGTTCTTCAAATCATGTTCTTCAAATCATGTTCTTCAAATCATGTTCTTCAAATCATGTTCTTCAAATCATGTTCTTCTAATCATGTTCTTCTAATCATGTTCTTCTAATCATGTTCTTCTAATCATGTTCTTCTAATCATGTTCTTCAAATCATGTTCTTCAAATCATGTTCTTCAAATCATGTTCTTCAAATCATGTTCTTCAAATCATGTTCTTCAAATCATGTTCTTCAAATCATGTTCTTCAAATCATGTTCTTCAAATCATGTTCTTCAAATCATGTTCTTCAAATCATGTTCTTCAAATCATGTTCTTCAAATCATGTTCTTCAAATCATGTTCTTCAAATCATGTTCTTCAAATCATGTTCTTCAAATCATGTTCTTCAAATCATGTTCTTCAAATCATGTTCTTCAAATCATGTTCTTCAAATCATGTTCTTCAAATCATGTTCTTCAAATCATGTTCTTCAAATCATGTTCTTCAAATCATGTTCTTCAAATCATGTTCTTCAAATCATGTTCTTCAAATCATGTTCTTCAAATCATGTTCTTCAAATCATGTTCTTCAAATCATGTTCTTCAAATCATGTTCTTCAAATCATGTTCTTCAAATCATGTTCTTCAAATCATGTTCTTCAAATCATGTTCTTCAAATCATGTTCTTCAAATCATGTTCTTCAAATCATGTTCTTCAAATCATGTTCTTCAAATCATGTTCTTCAAATCATGTTCTTCAAATCATGTTCTTCAAATCATGTTCTTCAAATCATGTTCTTCAAATCATGTTCTTCAAATCATGTTCTTCAAATCATGTTCTTCAAATCATGTTCTTCAAATCATGTTCTTCAAATCATGTTCTTCAAATCATGTTCTTCAAATCATGTTCTTCAAATCATGTTCTTCAAATCATGTTCTTCAAATCATGTTCTTCAAATCATGTTCTTCAAATCATGTTCTTCAAATCATGTTCTTCAAATCATGTTCTTCAAATCATGTTCTTCAAATCATGTTCTTCAAATCATGTTCTTCAAATCATGTTCTTCAAATCATGTTCTTCAAATCATGTTCTTCAAATCATGTTCTTCAAATCATGTTCTTCAAATCATGTTCTTCAAATCATGTTCTTCAAATCATGTTCTTCAAATCATGTTCTTCAAATCATGTTCTTCAAATCATGTTCTTCAAATCATGTTCTTCAAATCATGTTCTTCAAATCATGTTCTTCAAATCATGTTCTTCAAATCATGTTCTTCAAATCATGTTCTTCAAATCATGTTCTTCAAATCATGTTCTTCAAATCATGTTCTTCAAATCATGTTCTTCAAATCATGTTCTTCAAATCATGTTCTTCAAATCATGTTCGTCAAATCATGTTCGTCAAATCATGTTCGTCAAATCATGTTCGTCAAATCATGTTCGTCAAATCATGTTCGTCAAATCATGTTCGTCAAATCATGTTCGTCAAATCATGTTCGTCAAATCATGTTCGTCAAATCATGTTCGTCAAATCATGTTCGTCAAATCATGTTCGTCAAATCATGTTCGTCAAATCATGTTTGTCAAATCATGTTTGTCAAATCATGTTTGTCAAATCATGTTTGTCAAATCATGTTTGTCAAATCATGTTTGTCAAATCATGTTTGTCAAATCATGTTTGTCAAATCATGTTTGTCAAATCATGTTTGTCAAATCATGTTTGTCAAATCATGTTTGTCAAATCATGTTTGTCAAATCATGTTTGTCAAATCATGTTTGTCAAATCATGTTTGTCAAATCATGTTTGTCAAATCATGTTTGTCAAATCATGTTTGTCAAATCATGTTTGTCAAATCATGTTTGTCAAAACATGTTTGTCAAATCATGTTTGTCAAATCATGTTTGTCAAATCATGTTTGTCAAATCATGTTTGTCAAATCATGTTTGTCAAATCATGTTTGTCAAATCATGTTTGTCAAATCATGTTTGTCAAATCATGTTTGTCAAATCATGTTTTTCAAATCATGTTTTTCAAATCATGTTTTTCAAATCATGTTTTTCAAATCATGTTTTTCAAATCATGTTTTTCAAATCATGTTTTTCAAATCATGTTTTTCAAATCATGTTTTTCAAATCATGTTTTTCAAATCATGTTTTTCAAATCATGTTTTTCAAATCATGTTTTTCAAATCATGTTTTTCAAATCATGTTTTTCAAATCATGTTTTTCAAATCATGTTTTTCAAATCATGTTTTTCAAATCATGTTTTTCAAATCATGTTTTTCAAATCATGTTTTTCAAATCATGTTTTTCAAATCATGTTTTTCAAATCATGTTTTTCAAATCATGTTTTTCAAATCATGTTTTTCAAATCATGTTTTTCAAATCATGTTTTTCAAATCATGTTTTTCAACTTGGATACCCGTGTGAAAGCGTCTTTATATCTAATCTTTATTAATTTATCTTGGATAACCGTGTGAAAGCGTCTTTATATCTAATCTTTATTAATTGTCTTGGATAACCGTGTGAAAGCGTCTTTATATCTAATCTTTATTAATTTATCTTGGATACCCGTGTGAAAGCGGCTTTATATCTAATCTTAATTTTTCTTTGATACGTCTGAACGCGGATTTATATCTAATCTTTATTAATTTATCTTGGATAACCATGTGAACGTGGCTTTATATCGAATATTTATTAATTTTTAACTTAGATACCCGTGCGAACAGGCATTTATATATTATCTTTGTCATTTTATCTTGGATACTCGTGCAACGGGACTTCATATCTATTCTTTATTAATTCATTTTATTTTGGAAACGCGTCTTTATATCTATTCTTTATTAAGTCATTTATCTTGAATACCCTATGAACACGCCTTTATATCTAATCTTTATTAATTTTTACCTTGGATACCCTTGTGAAGGCACCTTTACATCTAATCTTTATTGTCTTATCTTGGATACTCGTGAAAACGCACCATAATATCTAAAATTTATTAATTCATTTTATCTTGAACACACGTGAAAACACGCCTTTATCTAATCAACCTATAAGAAAATATTGAATATCTTCGAAAATATCTTTTATATTAAATTTAAGTTTCAGCAAGATTGGTTTTTAGATTAAGTTAAATCATTTAATGTGGTTTAATTTTAATTTAAATTAATATTACGTTTCAATTCAGTAAAAGCTATAACCTCAGAAGGCTAAAATAGACGCGAATCCAAAAGATACTATATAAGGCGCTCGTTTATCATTATAAACTAAGAAGCGAGTAACGGTTGCTGCTCTTCAATGAGCTGCAGTGGATGTACGTTTACAGCAAGGTAGAAGCTAATAACTGTATATTCGAATTTTATTGGAGAATCAAGCGCCGTGGTTGATGACGTCTTCTTCCGACGTCACACACAGTACCTCTCCGCGAACTAAAAGTTCAGTCGGAGAGGTAAGAAGACGAAAGTTTTTTCCGATTCGATGACGTAACAGACAGAACCTCTCCGTGAACTAAAAGTTCACTCGGAGAGGTAAGAGGACGAAAGATTTTTCTATTCGATGACGTATTTCGTCTGCTTGCACGACGCCAACGCCCACGCCAACGCCAACGCCAACGCCGCAGTGAATACAGTACCTAGACCCCACTAGGGTTGGGTCTAGCTAAAAAGGAATGAAATGGGGAAACAGGCACGTGAATACACAATGCTAGCCCTACAAAAGCGCATGCTTTTGTTTGGCGAGTGTACCTTACTCAAAGCGTAAGCATTTAAGATATATTCTATAAGTATGACACCGTTACCAAGAGCTTGTTCGAGAACGCGACGCGAGAATTGACTACAAGTGCCTCGCAGTCCGTCCCCCAATTAAGTCTGCCCTAATTAAACCCTTGATAACGCCTCATCAGGCGTTGCTTTACAAGAATCTTGGACGTTTTACCTACATACGTCACTCCACGATTAGGTCTCAGTAACCAGTACTACACTTATGGAACAAACCTCATAATTTTATGATCATACTCATATTTTAACTCTATTTCAGAGGAAGGAAAGAGTAAGGGGACCCGTGGGAAATTTCTGAGAAGAGAATTCTCACTAAATTCCCACGATACAGCTTACCCTACTGTTTTACAAAGGAAAAAAGTGAGAGGTATTCATATCACCTTAAGTGTGTATAAACATTGGATAGTCGAAGCGATGCCCAGGCCTTTCTAAGCAGCGTAAACTTGGTTTTAACCATTGAGTTGGGAATATATATATGTCTTCTAGAGTTCTTGTTCCAATCTGCGCATCGCGGGGCCACTTTTTTAAATTACAATAGTTTATCATTAGGCGGTGGCGCCATCTACCTCTAGCGACATGAACTATGTAGTTCCCGCCGCTAGAGGTAGATGGCGCTAGCCATAATTTTTGGGTGGAATTAAGGCGGGAAATTTGATTGATTCTCAAACTAAAATGTGAAACCTGGTGAAGCACGTTTAGAATTGGCAGGTTTTTTGAAGTTAGGTCGTGTGTAAACTGAAAATAAAGTGACTCTACGAGAAAAAATGTTTTTTTACGCGAATCGAAAATGAACATAATTAGCTATTTATATTGATTCGACTTAAAAATAGAAAGCACAATGGGCAATTGCATAAATTCGTGTAGAAACAAAAACGCCTGGTGCCATAAGTACGGCCACAATACCAATTGTGAAGCATAAATTAAGGTATTTCTAAACAAATGTTAATCAAGATTCCCATTTTAAAATTTTACGTAATTTGCGGGGAATCATTTTAATCACTCGGACAATCAGGCTGTTGCGAAAATATATTTGCAATGGGGAAATGCGATTTCTACTTTGCTTTTATCACAAACCTTAAACACTAAAGTATATATTTAAATCGGTAAATTTTAAATTTAATTATTTACAGAATACGTTCAATCGAGTTAACTTTGATCACAATCAGATTTAATTGCTGGGGAAGAACAAAATGTAAATGATAATATGATTAGAATCTAATAGCGAAATAATTGAGAGACAAGTAGGGCTAATTTATCAATCAAATAATAATAATAAAAGGCTTTATTGTAGAAGGAAACTTACCCAATTGATTCTGTTCAAATGTTAAAATGTTACGAAATTTTCCTTTTTGGATTGTTTTAAAATAAAATTTTAATGTGTATGGGAAAATTCAGAATATTTAAAACATTAGAACTAATCTTAAAACGTATTCCATGTGAGAGACTCATTTGTGCACGTAAGCTTTGAATGCAAAGATTATATTGTTTAAGAATCAATCAAATTTACCGCCAAAAAAGACACTCTAAAGCTGCTGAAAGCGCCATCTGACTCTAGCGGTGGAAACTATAAAGTTCCTGCGGCTAGATGTAGATGGCGCCACCGACTAATGATAAAGATGTCCGTCCGTATTATGTTTTCAGAGGAGGCTTTTCTCTAAGCCAAGGAGGATTAGACAAGGAGAGGAAATGTGGGGCTGCGTTGAGTTATAGAGAGAAGAGCCAACCTCCCACTCGGGTGGAAAGGGGGGATAGGAAATTCTCGAGGTAAACTGTTGTCACGTGGTCGCTAGCTAGCGCGTCTCATAAAGGATTCGTTTTACTCACGCGACAACATTTTACCACGAAACGTCTCTACCCCCGTTCTCCCAGAGAGGGAGTTTAGGCCGACGCAGTAGGAACCGCGCCGTCCCCACATTTCTTCTCCTTGTCTAATCCTCCTTGTCTAAGCTTCGAGTCCAATATGTCGATCGACATCTCTCTCGATCTCGAACGGAGATCTCGAAAACGACCAAAATGGTATTCTGTAAGGAAGTTGTCGAATAATATGATCTCGAATATCGAGATCGCTCTCGAAGACGAAGTCGACAGGGTAGTAGCTGTCGAGATAGCTTTCGACTAGCTCTCCTCCAATGAGATTCCGCTCGAAAGGGGATATAAAGAGCCGGCGTCTGCTAGGGAAAAGTTCTTAAGAAAATGGCCGGTGTGGTTAATTTAGCTCACCTTGAACTAATTAATCTGGCAAGGGAAATTGATCGTCGTGATTTAAGAAAACAGCGTGTTATTAGAGATAGATCTAAAGCTTTTGATTTGCAAAACCTCCCTTGCCGAACGGCAAATGATAACTCTAGAAGACATATATATATTCCCAACTCAATGGTTTTAACACGGGTTCCCGTTTTAACCCCGCCCGCTTTTATCGAAGAACATTAATTTTTGTAATTTGGAATTGATTTCGTGAAATTTTCTACTGATTTTGTGATTTTGTTTTTGATTTCGTTTCTGATTTCGTGATTTCGTTTCTGATTTCGTGATTTCGTTTCTGATTTCGTGATTTCGTTTCTGGTTTCGTGATTTCGTTTCTGATTTCGCGATTTCGTTTCTGATTTCGCGATTTCGTTTCTGATTTCGCGATTTCGTGATTTCGTTTATGATTTCGGATTTTTTATCGGATTTCAAAATCAGCGAAATTTATTTTGATTTCATGCTGGATTTCTGATTTTGATATTGATTCCGGATTTCTAAAATTTGATTTCGCGGCTAGCGTACGGGATTTCGTTGAATGACCGACCCCTCGAGTTTTATCGCTTTGCCCTCGCTTTTAAAATTTCATAGCGGCTCTCTTTCTTTCGTGATTCTATTTCCAATTTAACTAAAAAACATAACTGAAAGGCACAATAAAACTAAGAATAGAACTATCTTCAAATAGCCCGATATATAAAAGGTTAACAGGCCCCCTAGAATCAGTGGCATAGCTTCTTTCAAACCCACTTCTTCCCTATTCCAGATGTCTAAAAGAGAGGCAATTTCTATAATGCATGAACCCCGTTTTCATGGTCACGTGTACGCTAAAACTAGCGTGGCGAAACTGCTAGCGTATTTTTTCGCTCGTAATTTAGCAGAGCTTGAAGCTATGGCGTGCGCGTGAAATATCTGTTTCGTTTAGATATTCGAGTGTAGCGTGTAAAAATTTAGCTTACAAGCGACCATGAAAATGAGGAGCTTGAGCCAAGGAGGATCAGAGAAGGAGAGGAAATGTGGGGCTGCGTTGAGATAGAGAGAGAAGAGCCAACCTCCCACTCGGGTGGAAAGGGGGGATAGGAAATTCTCGAGGTAAACTGTTGTCACGTGGTCGCTAGCTAGCGCGTCTCATAAAGGATTCGTTTTACCCACGCGACAACATTTTACCACGAAACGTCTCTACCCCCGTTCTCCCAGAGTGGGAGTTTAGGCCGACGCAGTAGGAACCGCGCCGTCCCCACATTTCCTCTCCTTCTCTGATCCTCCTTGCTTGAGCTATCACTTCGAACTCAGCGTCAGAACCCCAATGCTCAACCACCAACCATTTGCTATTTCTGAAAATAGCAAAACGTGGGCAGTGGGTGGAAAAATGGATTATGGGTAAATTAGGACGTCCCGTCAGACACACTCCTGACGGAGTCACGGAGGTCATTCACCATCAAACATTCAAAAGTATTAAAATTTAAAATGAATGGTTTAAGTTTTTCAAAATATGTTTGTCTATATAAGAAAGCATATGCTGTCAAATATAACTTGCGACTTGGCTTCAAATGTTCATCGAAAAATTGGTACTCATCTTCATCAGATTCTAATTCTGATTATGATGTAATTATATCTGGTGGTGGATTAGTAGGAAGCGCAATGGCCAGTGCTCTAGGTATAAGATTGTACAAAAATTATTTTATAAATGTATAAGTTATATAACCGAAATTTTTAGGAAACTCTGATGTTCTAAGTAATAAGAAGGTTCTCTTACTCGAAGGTGGTCCCGTGATAAACGTAGATACCCCTTTGGCTGAAAAATATAGCAATAGAGTTACAGCTTTAAATCCTGGCAGTGCCAAATTTTTGAAAAGTTAGAATAATATTAAAATATTACACTAAAATATGTCTAAAAATGGTAAAAAAATTTAAAAGGCATTGATTGCTGGAATAGGATTTGCGAAATGAGAATGAAACCAGTGAAGAGAATGCAGGTAAAGATATAAAATTAAATTTGTAGACTAAGTTATAAAACCGTACAAATTCCGTGTCATTCAGGTCTGGGAATCTTGCTCATCATCAGCGATAACTTTTGATCACCCATCATTGCAAGAAGAAATTGCTTTTATTGTAGAAAATCACGTAATTTTAAGAGCGCTATCTGAAAAATTAAATGCTTTGAAGGACAAAGTTGAAATATGGCACGGAATAAATGTTGTCCATTATGATATATCTAAAGATAGCGATGCCTCACGAGTAAACTTGAAGTTGCAGAATGGGACGACCCTTAAAACTAAATTGCTGGTAAAAGTTTTCTTCTTACCCTTTGATTAAGATTAAGTTTAATGTGTTAAACTCTTTGTGTAACAGATTGGCGCTGATGGATATAATTCTTTAGTTCGAAAATCAATGAAAGTTATGTACGTTTTGTGGAATTATAAGCAACAAGCTATAGTAGCGACGCTCAACTTTGCCGAGGTTAAAATATTTTCCCATATACATAGTTTTCACTAAAGGGCGTAAGTGCCGTTCCCCCATGTTGCCAACCACTTGTGAGTGCAGAGGGAAAGGCTAGAGTTCAGTTTTGAAACTGATCTGTTCTGAACTGCACTCACAAGCTCCTGGCAACCTGGGAATGAAAGCAAAGCTGGGTAAGAGGGGTGGAATTTTCTTTTGCCCCTTTACTGAAAACTATGTATTTGTATCAGTAATGATATTTTAGATTAAAATCAAATTAGGGATAATCGATAAGCTTGGACAAGGCTGTGTTTGGACGCTTATAATAATATGTTTTTCGGATAACTCTTTTTAGTGGTCGTCATTATAGTAAATCTAGCTGAACTTAAGCCTTTCAGATAACTTTTTAGCTAACGTCATAGGCGCGACATTTAGAGAACAATTAGTTATTTAAGGGGCTAATTTCGCCCTAAAATAGGGCCAAAATAGACACTTCGGTAATGATCAACTCTTTTTAGCGGACTAAAATATTTTTTTAATTTACAGATACATTTAAGAATTAGGCAAAGAACCTTTAACAGGGACATTGTAGGTTGAATTTTATCGAAATAGGTAATCTTAGAGTGAGACAGCGGTCAGTTGAGGGATGTGAGAGGACTAAAGTTAGAGATATAAGTGGAGGAGCCCCTTTTAAAGTTTTTTTTCTTTCCTCTCGGCTAATGAACTATATGGCAGCAGAGTGAGGCCATTGGAGTTTTCTCTATAGGGAATCCGTCTATTAAGCGTCCAAGCTTAGCCCTGAACAAACTTAGACTGATTCCTCTTCTATGTTTATCTAATAGCCTATTGAAAATAACGTCGCCTGGCAAAAATTTCTTCCAACTGGGCCAATAGCTTTATTACCCGTAAAGTATAATCATTCGTTAATTCTTCTCCTTAAAACTTCAAATACAATTGCTAATAATAAAGATTATTAATCAGCTTACCGATACATCATCTTCGTTAGTTTGGACCGTAACACCTTCTATGGCGCAAAATTTGATGTCAATGGATGAAGATTCTTTCACAGACGCTCTCAACTCTTCCTTGGTGAATAAATTACAAATTAATCAAAACGTAGTTAAAAATTTTAAGTAAGTTTTTAATTAAGTGGATGGAGAAAAATCCTCATCCAGTCGTTAAGAATATTTCATCATCGGTAGATAAATTATTAAACACATTATTTCCTAATTGTAAGTTAATTTAAATGAATTTTGACTGAAATTTCAATTTAAAACAACTCTTATTTTTGCATTAATAATAGCTGGATCAGTGATACAACTGCCTCCTAGTATTTTATCGATAGACGAAGGATCTAGAGCAACTTTCCCATTAGGTTTAGGTCATGCTACGAGATACGTTGGTCAAAAAGTCGCTTTGATTGGGTAAGAGCTTTTTATTTAGAAAAATTTAAATAAATATACATATAGTGTCGGGCCTTATTGTAATTTAACCTGTCCAAAGTTTTACCCATACCGATTCAATATCCAAAATTTGGTCCATATGAATCTGATATACGAAGTTTTACCCATCTCCATATCCAATGTTTAAATCATACCGATCCAATATCCAAAGTTAAATCCGTATGGATTCGATATCCAAAGTTAAATCCGTATGGATTCGATATCCAAAGTTTAATCCGTATGGATTCGATATCCAAAGTTTAATCCGTATGGATTCGATATCCAAAGTTTAATCCGTATGGATTCGATATCCAAAGTTTAATCCGTATGCATTCGATATCCAAAGTTTAATCCGTATGGATTCGATATCCAAAGTTTAATCCGTATGGATTCGATATCCAAAGTTTAATCCGTATGGATTCGATATCCAAAGTTTATTCCGTATGGATTCGATATCCAAAGTTTAATCCGTATGGATTCGATATCCAAAGTTTAATCCGTATGGATTCGATATCCAAAGTTTAATCCGTATGGATTCGATATCCAAAGTTTAATCCGTATGGATTCAATATCCAAAGTTTAATCCGTATGGATTCAATATCCAAAGTTTAATCCGTATGGATTCGATATCCAAAGTTTAATCCGTATGGATTCGATATCCAAAGTTTAATCCGTATGGATTCGATATCCAAAGTTTAATCCGTATGGATTCGATATCCAAAGTTTAATCCGTATGGATTCGATATCCAAAGTTTAATCCGTATGGATTCGATATCCAAAGTTTAATCCGTATGGATTCGATATCCAAAGTTTAATCCGTATGGATTCGATATCCAAAGTTTAATCCGTATGGATTCGATATCCAAAGTTTAATCCGTATGGATTCGATATCCAAAGTTTAATCCGTATGGATTCGATATCCAAAGTTTAATCCGTATGGATTCGATATCCAAAGTTTAATCCGTATGGATTCGATATCCAAAGTTTAATCCGTATGGATTCGATATCCAAAGTTTAATCCGTATGGCAGTGGCGTCGCTAGGATATTTTCTGAGACAGGCTGATAAATTTGAGGCCCCCCCCCCCCGGACCTGAAATTTTAATCCCCCCCCGGGGTAAGTTTCAAATTTACAAATAGCAATTACAAAAAAAAATTTAACCTTCTATTATTATTTTTTTCCAAATTTATTGCCAAATCAGGATTATCGCTTAAGTTTGATAAATCTCTGTTTAAATTATAAATAGCTCTTAATAAAAAGTACTTTAGGTTCAACTACTAAAAACATATTCCCTTTAACACTTTACCCGGAGAGTCAGCGTGTCTTACTAAACTTCAAAATCTAGAAAAGTGACGTTTAAATCATGTTGTACTGTCTTCCATTATATATATATATAAAAAAAAGTGTAATTATCGCCATGTGACTTAGCGAAAAGCCGCGCAAAACTATTTGATTTTATGGCTTGCAGCTGCGTGTCATTTTCTTATAGATTGGGTAATTTTCTTAGACTTTTTAAGAAATGTTAGAAGCTAAAAATATTCTCATTGTCATTGATGATGGTAGAGCCCTAAAACCTCACGACCCCCTGTTATAATAGAAGAAAAGAACCGAAAAGAGGGGATGTTTACTCGTAAAACTTAATGGGAAGCTCGATCTGACCCGGTCAAGGAGAGGACAGTATAATTTCGTTAGCCGGTACGCGCTTGAAAATTCTCAGATCTGTCAGTTGACACGTGCAAATATTTTACGAGTGTAACGAAAAAAAAAAAAAAAATTACCCGCTAGTGAAAACTAAGCATAAATAGGGTTCGGAATGCGACAGAGGAAAAACACGAGACCGTCAAACCGAATTATTTCATTCTTTTGAAAGTGCAAAATAAATTTTATTTTCATAAGTTGATAAACGTATAACTTAATGTCGATAACCTATTTTTGGACAAATTGCTGCCCAAATTTAAAAATTTGGAGGCCCCATTTGGGATAAATTCGAGACCCCTATAAAATCTCAACATAGGCTTCAGCATATCCCAGCCTACCTGTAGCGACGCCACTGCCGTATGGATTCGATATCCAAAGTTTAATCCGTATGGATTCGATATCCAAAGTTTAATCCGTATGGATTCGATATCCAAAGTTTAATCCGTATGGATTCGATATCCAAAGTTTAATCCGTATGGATTCGATATCCAAAGTTTAATCCGTATGGATTCGATATCCAAAGTTTAATCCGTATGGATTCGATATCCAAAGTTTAATCCGTATGGATTCGATATCCAAAGTTTAATCCGTATGGATTCGATATCCAAAGTTTAATCCGTATGGATTCGATATCCAAAGTTTAATCCGTATGGATTCGATATCCAAAGTTTAATCCGTATGGATTCGATATCCAAAGTTTAATCCGTATGGATTCGATATCCAAAGTTTAATCCGTATGGATTCGATATCCAAAGTTTAATCCGTATGGATTCGATATCCAAAGTTTAATCCGTATGGATTCGATATCCAAAGTTTAATCCGTATGGATTCGATATCCAAAGTTTAATCCGTATGGATTCGATATCCAAAGTTTAATCCGTATGGATTCGATATCCAAAGTTTAATCCGTATGGATTCGATATCCAAAGTTTAATCCGTATGGATTCGATATCCAAAGTTTAATCCGTATGGATTCGATATCCAAAGTTTAATCCGTATGGATTCGATATCCAAAGTTTAATCCGTATGGATTCGATATCCAAAGTTTAATCCGTATGGATTCGATATCCAAAGTTTAATCCGTATGGATTCGATATCCAAAGTTTAATCCGTATGGATTCGATATCCAAAGTTTAATCCGTATGGATTCGATATCCAAAGTTTAATCCGTATGGATTCGATATCCAAAGTTTAATCCGTATGGATTCGATATCCAAAGTTTAATCCGTATGGATTCGATATCCAAAGTTTAATCCGTATGGATTCGATATCCAAAGTTTAATCCGTATGGATTCGATATCCAAAGTTTAATCCGTATGGATTCGATATCCAAAGTTTAATCCGTATGGATTCGATATCCAAAGTTTAATCCGTATGGATTCGATATCCAAAGTTTAATCCGTATGGATTCGATATCCAAAGTTTAATCCGTATGGATTCGATATCCAAAGTTTAATCCGTATGGATTCGATATCCAAAGTTTAATCCGTATGGATTCGATATCCAAAGTTTAATCCGTATGGATTCGATATCCAAAGTTTAATCCGTATGGATTCGATATCCAAAGTTTAATCCGTATGGATTCGATATCCAAAGTTTAATCCGTATGGATTCGATATCCAAAGTTTAATCCGTATGGATTCGATATCCAAAGTTTAATCCGTATGGATTCGATATCCAAAGTTTAATCCGTATGGATTCGATATCCAAAGTTTAATCCGTATGGATTCGATATCCAAAGTTTAATCCGTATGGATTCGATATCCAAAGTTTAATCCGTATGGATTCGATATCCAAAGTTTAATCCGTATGGATTCGATATCCAAAGTTTAATCCGTATGGATTCGATATCCAAAGTTTAATCCGTATGGATTCGATATCCAAAGTTTAATCCGTATGGATTCGATATCCAAAGTTTAATCCGTATGGATTCGATATCCAAAGTTTAATCCGTATGGATTCGATATCCAAAGTTTAATCCGTATGGATTCGATATCCAAAGTTTAATCCGTATGGATTCGATATCCAAAGTTTAATCCGTATGGATTCGATATCCAAAGTTTAATCCGTATGGATTCGATATCCAAAGTTTAATCCGTATGGATTCGATATCCAAAGTTTAATCCGTATGGATTCGATATCCAAAGTTTAATCCGTATGGATTCGATATCCAAAGTTTAATCCGTATGGATTCGATATCCAAAGTTTAATCCGTATGGATTCGATATCCAAAGTTTAATCCGTATGGATTCGATATCCAAAGTTTAATCCGTATGGATTCGATATCCAAAGTTTAATCCGTATGGATTCGATATCCAAAGTTTAATCCGTATGGATTCGATATCCAAAGTTTAATCCGTATGGATTCGATATCCAAAGTTTAATCCGTATGGATTCGATATCCAAAGTTTAATCCGTATGGATTCGATATCCAAAGTTTAATCCGTATGGATTCGATATCCAAAGTTTAATCCGTATGGATTCGATATCCAAAGTTTAATCCGTATGGATTCGATATCCAAAGTTTAATCCGTATGGATTCGATATCCAAAGTTTAATCCGTATGGATTCGATATCCAAAGTTTAATCCGTATGGATTCGATATCCAAAGTTTAATCCGTATGGATTCGATATCCAAAGTTTAATCCGTATGGATTCGATATCCAAAGTTTAATCCGTATGGATTCGATATCCAAAGTTTAATCCGTATGGATTCGATATCCAAAGTTTAATCCGTATGGATTCGATATCCAAAGTTTAATCCGTATGGATTCGATATCCAAAGTTTAATCCGTATGGATTCGATATCCAAAGTTTAATCCGTATGGATTCGATATCCAAAGTTTAATCCGTATGGATTCGATATCCAAAGTTTAATCCGTATGGATTCGATATCCAAAGTTTAATCCGTATGGATTCGATATCCAAAGTTTAATCCGTATGGATTCGATATCCAAAGTTTAATCCGTATGGATTCGATATCCAAAGTTTAATCCGTATGGATTCGATATCCAAAGTTTAATCCGTATGGATTCGATATCCAAAGTTTAATCCGTATGGATTCGATATCCAAAGTTTAATCCGTATGGATTCGATATCCAAAGTTTAATCCGTATGGATTCGATATCCAAAGTTTAATCCGTATGGATTCGATATCCAAAGTTTAATCCGTATGGATTCGATATCCAAAGTTTAATCCGTATGGATTCGATATCCAAAGTTTAATCCGTATGGATTCGATATCCAAAGTTTAATCCGTATGGATTCGATATCCAAAGTTTAATCCGTATGGATTCGATATCCAAAGTTTAATCCGTATGGATTCGATATCCAAAGTTTAATCCGTATGGATTCGATATCCAAAGTTTAATCCGTATGGATTCGATATCCAAAGTTTAATCCGTATGGATTCGATATCCAAAGTTTAATCCGTATGGATTCGATATCCAAAGTTTAATCCGTATGGATTCGATATCCAAAGTTTAATCCGTATGGATTCGATATCCAAAGTTTAATCCGTATGGATTCGATATCCAAAGTTTAATCCGTATGGATTCGATATCCAAAGTTTAATCCGTATGGATTCGATATCCAAAGTTTAATCCGTATGGATTCGATATCCAAAGTTTAATCCGTATGGATTCGATATCCAAAGTTTAATCCGTATGGATTCGATATCCAAAGTTTAATCCGTATGGATTCGATATCCAAAGTTTAATCCGTATGGATTCGATATCCAAAGTTTAATCCGTATGGATTCGATATCCAAAGTTTAATCCGTATGGATTCGATATCCAAAGTTTAATCCGTATGGATTCGATATCCAAAGTTTAATCCGTATGGATTCGATATCCAAAGTTTAATCCGTATGGATTCGATATCCAAAGTTTAATCCGTATGGATTCGATATCCAAAGTTTAATCCGTATGGATTCGATATCCAAAGTTTAATCCGTATGGATTCGATATCCAAAGTTTAATCCGTATGGATTCGATATCCAAAGTTTAATCCGTATGGATTCGATATCCAAAGTTTAATCCGTATGGATTCGATATCCAAAGTTTAATCCGTATGGATTCGATATCCAAAGTTTAATCCGTATGGATTCGATATCCAAAGTTTAATCCGTATGGATTCGATATCCAAAGTTTAATCCGTATGGATTCGATATCCAAAGTTTAATCCGTATGGATTCGATATCCAAAGTTTAATCCGTATGGATTCGATATCCAAAGTTTAATCCGTATGGATTCGATATCCAAAGTTTAATCCGTATGGATTCGATATCCAAAGTTTAATCCGTATGGATTCGATATCCAAAGTTTAATCCGTATGGATTCGATATCCAAAGTTTAATCCGTATGGATTCGATATCCAAAGTTTAATCCGTATGGATTCGATATCCAAAGTTTAATCCGTATGGATTCGATATCCAAAGTTTAATCCGTATGGATTCGATATCCAAAGTTTAATCCGTATGGATTCGATATCCAAAGTTTAATCCGTATGGATTCGATATCCAAAGTTTAATCCGTATGGATTCGATATCCAAAGTTTAATCCGTATGGATTCGATATCCAAAGTTTAATCCGTATGGATTCGATATCCAAAGTTTAATCCGTATGGATTCGATATCCAAAGTTTAATCCGTATGGATTCGATATCCAAAGTTTAATCCGTATGGATTCGATATCCAAAGTTTAATCCGTATGGATTCGATATCCAAAGTTTAATCCGTATGGATTCGATATCCAAAGTTTAATCCGTATGGATTCGATATCCAAAGTTTAATCCGTATGGATTCGATATCCAAAGTTTAATCCGTATGGATTCGATATCCAAAGTTTAATCCGTATGGATTCGATATCCAAAGTTTAATCCGTATGGATTCGATATCCAAAGTTTAATCCGTATGGATTCGATATCCAAAGTTTAATCCGTATGGATTCGATATCCAAAGTTTAATCCGTATGGATTCGATATCCAAAGTTTAATCCGTATGGATTCGATATCCAAAGTTTAATCCGTATGGATTCGATATCCAAAGTTTAATCCGTATGGATTCGATATCCAAAGTTTAATCCGTATGGATTCGATATCCAAAGTTTAATCCGTATGGATTCGATATCCAAAGTTTAATCCGTATGGATTCGATATCCAAAGTTTAATCCGTATGGATTCGATATCCAAAGTTTAATCCGTATGGATTCGATATCCAAAGTTTAATCCGTATGGATTCGATATCCAAAGTTTAATCCGTATGGATTCGATATCCAAAGTTTAATCCGTATGGATTCGATATCCAAAGTTTAATCCGTATGGATTCGATATCCAAAGTTTAATCCGTATGGATTCGATATCCAAAGTTTAATCCGTATGGATTCGATATCCAAAGTTTAATCCGTATGGATTCGATATCCAAAGTTTAATCCGTATGGATTCGATATCCAAAGTTTAATCCGTATGGATTCGATATCCAAAGTTTAATCCGTATGGATTCGATATCCAAAGTTTAATCCGTATGGATTCGATATCCAAAGTTTAATCCGTATGGATTCGATATCCAAAGTTTAATCCGTATGGATTCGATATCCAAAGTTTAATCCGTATGGATTCGATATCCAAAGTTTAATCCGTATGGATTCGATATCCAAAGTTTAATCCGTATGGATTCGATATCCAAAGTTTAATCCGTATGGATTCGATATCCAAAGTTTAATCCGTATGGATTCGATATCCAAAGTTTAATCCGTATGGATTCGATATCCAAAGTTTAATCCGTATGGATTCGATATCCAAAGTTTAATCCGTATGGATTCGATATCCAAAGTTTAATCCGTATGGATTCGATATCCAAAGTTTAATCCGTATGGATTCGATATCCAAAGTTTAATCCGTATGGATTCGATATCCAAAGTTTAATCCGTATGGATTCGATATCCAAAGTTTAATCCGTATGGATTCGATATCCAAAGTTTAATCCGTATGGATTCGATATCCAAAGTTTAATCCGTATGGATTCGATATCCAAAGTTTAATCCGTATGGATTCGATATCCAAAGTTTAATCCGTATGGATTCGATATCCAAAGTTTAATCCGTATGGATTCGATATCCAAAGTTTAATCCGTATGGATTCGATATCCAAAGTTTAATCCGTATGGATTCGATATCCAAAGTTTAATCCGTATGGATTCGATATCCAAAGTTTAATCCGTATGGATTCGATATCCAAAGTTTAATCCGTATGGATTCGATATCCAAAGTTTAATCCGTATGGATTCGATATCCAAAGTTTAATCCGTATGGATTCGATATCCAAAGTTTAATCCGTATGGATTCGATATCCAAAGTTTAATCCGTATGGATTCGATATCCAAAGTTTAATCCGTATGGATTCGATATCCAAAGTTTAATCCGTATGGATTCGATATCCAAAGTTTAATCCGTATGGATTCGATATCCAAAGTTTAATCCGTATGGATTCGATATCCAAAGTTTAATCCGTATGGATTCGATATCCAAAGTTTAATCCGTATGGATTCGATATCCAAAGTTTAATCCGTATGGATTCGATATCCAAAGTTTAATCCGTATGGATTCGATATCCAAAGTTTAATCCGTATGGATTCGATATCCAAAGTTTAATCCGTATGGATTCGATATCCAAAGTTTAATCCGTATGGATTCGATATCCAAAGTTTAATCCGTATGGATTCGATATCCAAAGTTTAATCCGTATGGATTCGATATCCAAAGTTTAATCCGTATGGATTCGATATCCAAAGTTTAATCCGTATGGATTCGATATCCAAAGTTTAATCCGTATGGATTCGATATCCAAAGTTTAATCCGTATGGATTCGATATCCAAAGTTTAATCCGTATGGATTCGATATCCAAAGTTTAATCCGTATGGATTCGATATCCAAAGTTTAATCCGTATGGATTCGATATCCAAAGTTTAATCCGTATGGATTCGATATCCAAAGTTTAATCCGTATGGATTCGATATCCAAAGTTTAATCCGTATGGATTCGATATCCAAAGTTTAATCCGTATGGATTCGATATCCAAAGTTTAATCCGTATGGATTCGATATCCAAAGTTTAATCCGTATGGATTCGATATCCAAAGTTTAATCCGTATGGATTCGATATCCAAAGTTTAATCCGTATGGATTCGATATCCAAAGTTTAATCCGTATGGATTCGATATCCAAAGTTTAATCCGTATGGATTCGATATCCAAAGTTTAATCCGTATGGATTCGATATCCAAAGTTTAATCCGTATGGATTCGATATCCAAAGTTTAATCCGTATGGATTCGATATCCAAAGTTTAATCCGTATGGATTCGATATCCAAAGTTTAATCCGTATGGATTCGATATCCAAAGTTTAATCCGTATGGATTCGATATCCAAAGTTTAATCCGTATGGATTCGATATCCAAAGTTTAATCCGTATGGATTCGATATCCAAAGTTTAATCCGTATGGATTCGATATCCAAAGTTTAATCCGTATGGATTCGATATCCAAAGTTTAATCCGTATGGATTCGATATCCAAAGTTTAATCCGTATGGATTCGATATCCAAAGTTTAATCCGTATGGATTCGATATCCAAAGTTTAATCCGTATGGATTCGATATCCAAAGTTTAATCCGTATGGATTCGATATCCAAAGTTTAATCCGTATGGATTCGATATCCAAAGTTTAATCCGTATGGATTCGATATCCAAAGTTTAATCCGTATGGATTCGATATCCAAAGTTTAATCCGTATGGATTCGATATCCAAATTTTAATCCATACCAATCCTATGTCCAATGTTTAGCTCATGCTGATCCGATATCCAAATTTTAATCCATACTGATGCGATATCCAGAGTTTAACCCATACCAATATTTTAACTGGTAATCTAACACATTTTCTAGAGATGCGGCGCACCGAGTACATCCATTAGCTGGTTTAGGAGTAAATTTAGGGTTTGGAGATGTTCAAACTCTAGTCGATAAATTAGAAGAATCTGTTAGCAATGGAAATGAAATTGGTAAAAAAAAAAAAAAGGGAAAACAGCGAATTGGTATTTATTTTAACCATTCTTTTTTAAAAGATAACTCCATCGCTTTAACTGCGTACGAAACTGCGAGGCAAAGGCATAATGTACCAATAATGGCCGCTATAGATGGTTTAAATAGACTTTATAGTAATGAATTTGTGCCGGCAGTCCTTTTGAGAAGTGTAGGGCTACAACTGACGAATTATTGTTCGCCTTTAAAGGTAATTTGGATGTTGAAATTTACTAATTATGTTGTAATACTTTCATTTTTCCAGAAACAAATAATAGAAATGGCTTCTCGATAAATTAAATGCATTTTGTTATTAATATGTAATGAATAATCCTAAAGTAAAATGTATTTTCAATAAACGTTTCCCAATGATAATGTGCTATAAATTAATCAAAAAAGCTATTCTTTGATGAGGTTGAGATTGATATTCCAGCCATGATGTTAAACAAATGTTCTCTAAAATTGGCGCAAGTTATGTTGAGAAACCACTCGCGCGCGCGCTCGTTAGCGGACGATTTTTCGTATTCCACCAAAGATCTTCAGTTAATGCGCGCGACGTCTTATTTCGTAACGTAACTGGCGCCAATTTAAGAGATTATTTATTAAGGCTCTTCCCTTAAAACGACGTTTTTGTGCTTTGGTTATATCAACTTTTTGTACAGTTTATTACAGTTAGAAATACCAGGCTTTCAAATATTGTAGAAAAATGTTTGCTTAATGTATTGGTGCTAGATTTTTTCTTATGACATATCGGGATCATTAGTTATAAGTATCCAAAGTCAATAAGATTTGGCCTTACATGACTCCCTTTCATCCTACCGTTTTGTAGAACTAGCAAACCGATTGGGCTGCGAAACGTGCCATTTTGTTCAAAACATTTGTACATATGATTTGAGTACTTTTTGACTCTTATCTTTATTATTTTAAAAGATTTATATTTAAAGTCAAAATTTAACTTTTGTGAAAAATTTAAGTTTAAGTTTTCAGCCTGTAATTTCATTACTAAATACTGTATCATCGTAAAAATAATCTCAAATCATAGATCGAAATCACACCTTTTTTTTTGAGATGTTAATAGAAAAGTCCCCTTGATTAATTTTAAATAACAGTAGGATGAAATACACCCTTCTAAATTCTCCATTGAGTTAACCCAGAGTCCTAGTTCCGAATGACAACCGCCAGAGGTAGACTATGTTTCCGGAACTCTGACCCTTTCTTTACAATAGAAAAGACCATTTGTGTGGCGTGCGTTCCGACCGTCAGAGGTGTTTTCTTCTTCCCGATATCCCAACAAAAAGGGGATCCCCTGTTCGATGTAGAGCGCCATCTAGTGTTTTAAATCAGTAACTTTTGGTGGAAAAGCAGCCTTAAACATAATTATTTCGCAACTACGTTGTGTTTGCCAGTACAATACACAGTATACAAAAATTTAAATGAATTGTAACATGATTGTATTGATATAAAGTATGGAACATAAATTTTGATAGGGTAGTCCACGTTTATGAAAAATGTTTTAACGTGGTAGCTGACTCGTAATTTGTGTAGCAGTAGTCGAGACAATAAGAACCTAGACTTAAGAATTCTGGTTGGGTCCCTTGGAGAAAAAGAACAATTTCTTCGAATTTTTCCTAATGGGCACGAATTCTTCCCAATGGTCTAGAAATATGGATTTTTTTAAATCTAGCCCTCAGGATTAGTGACGGTCTGCAAAAATAAATTGGTCCTTAAATTTTTTTTTTCTACTGGTCCAATTGTAAAATAATTTTTTGAGGATCGATTTTGACTTTACTTGCTTTTAATATTTCGAAGAAATTTAATTAAATAATTCTACAATTATATAATGGTTAGATATAAATAGTGCTGCTATCATGGCTGTAGAAGTAATAGCAGACAAATCCATGAATCCCCAATGAAAAAATGTTTTTTTCTTAACATTTACCAAACCCAAAAGTAAGTTTTTGAAATATAAGCAGTGGGGAACGGATTTAACCACAGACTTATTAAAACAAAGTCTTTATGTATGCTCGGTACATTTTCGTGGATGGCTAGGACCCCCTGATCAATTTCAGGATCAGAAGCTCCTACCTACAACTTCCACAGTATCAGCTTTATAAATAAGGTCCTGTTTGACAATCAGAGAAAAATATTTAGGATGCTCGTCATATCCGTCATGATAAATTTTGGCTTTCATCTCTTAATGGACTCAACTGTGAAACCACTTTGGCAAGAGGACTTGGATCTATATTTCCAAAGTGTTCAGGTAGAGGAAGTACTTCACGCAGCATTTCATACGCTGATAGTGATTTTTCCCGCAGATAAAGGCACCATTTAATAATGTCAGGGTGCCACCTTTTGGGTCTTTTCCTCTTACTTTTCAATAATTTCAACTGTTCTTGGTACAAAAGGCGTAAAAAGTTTTCTTTTGATGAAAATGTGTCCTCGTCAATAGATTTAGCAAACAAAAAATTTTGTTCTACCGGGACCGATTGCTTAAGCGTATTAATAGTTTCCTTTAGCTGTAGGTTTTTTCTTTTTAGAATTCTATAGTGACGCGTCTTTGTACTTAAAGTAGCAACTAAATCTTCTCTGGTCATATTTCTAAAATTTCGAGGATTTTTCTGTAAATCATTTTTTTTAGCTCGTTTTTGTTTCAAAAGTTGAGAACTTTTGAAATCATTGCAATTTTTACAGCTTTTGCGAGTCCTATTTATAATGAAACCATGGCAGTTTTTAGAAAAAAAGGTTTTAGTATATATATTTACATATGCCAATTTCCCACTGTACTTAGTTTCTTCAGCATTTAGACCGGTTCCAGTGCATAGCGCTATCGAATTTATATTTAGTAGCAACTCTAGTAAATCACTGAGCTTCGATATTGTTTTAGGAGAAGAATGCAACAATGAATGATTTTTAGCAAGAGCTTTGCCATAAAGCAAAATTTCAAATTGCAGATTAATATAAATTTTTACTTCGATAGCGCATATATGAGGGCTGTTGACTTTATACATGTTTAAGCTGGAATCGTCATTCTGAGAAATAGTCCATGTCAATTCTTTAATGTCACTGAAGAATTGATTTTCAATATATTTCTTCAAAAGATCTGTTGTATCAGAAATATTTGATGAGAGAGAATTGTTGTTGTTCAAAATTGGGAGTTTTGTTCCCTTGGTGTTTAATATCATTGACTCAGTAATTAAACTTCTTTCATTCACGCTCATTCTTAGGTCATCAACTATTAAACTTGGTTCATTAACTATTAAACTCGGTTCATTAACTATTAAACTCGGTTCATTAACTATTAAACTCGGTTCATTAACTATTAAACTCGGTTCATTAAGTACTAAACTTGGTTCATTAACTATTAAACTTGGTTCATCAACAATCATGCTCGTGCCATCATCATCATCATTCAACCTAGATTCTTCCAAGCTCATACTATCACAGATACTGGTTTCTGATTTGCCTTCGGGTTCTATGTAGCTTAAACTTTGTTCTTCCGAAGTCGAAATATTAATTCTGCATGTCTCGTGGGTATCATCAGCACAGAGTTCATGATAAGCAATTGGGTCAGGAGTATTCTCTGTCGGGCCTGCACCACCAAGGAAGTGAAAAGAACAAACATATCTGTAAATGTATAAAATAAGCATTAGCTTAAATAATCTTTCAGGTTTAAAATCTAAGAATATAGTTATAAAATTCACCTGTTACTAGTTATTCTTCGAATGTTTAAAAATTCAGGCCTAGCACAAGCTGAAATCCATCTTTGGCATTTACTTAAATTTGATTTTGGTTTCGGAAATGGAATAAAGAATATTCCTTCCATATACGGCTCATGACTATACCGCGAATCATTCTTGCATCCTCTGTAGCAACAGTTTCTTATAGGCATATTTATTACTAAATTTAAGTAAATTAGCGTGAAATTCAAATTATCCAAGTTTAATAAAACGAGTACTTATTATTACTCAAGTTAAAAAAAGTTTCAGTCTGCTACTCAGCCTGCTCTCAATTTTTCTAGCAAGGAGCAGGGTGGAAATTATGGTGGAAATATGATTTTTTTTTTTTTTTTAAAGTGAACCTATTACCATCCCTAGGAGGATGAAAGGGGACCTCTGGAGAAGAAAGCAAGTGTTGCATGAACCTTGGAGGATATTGCTTGTGATTCTGGAGTGGTAAACAGGGTGGGACTGGGCCATGCCCAAGGGGGGCGCATACATAGAACGAGTTTTGGAGATTTTTCCGGTCTAGCGTGGAGAGAAAAAAGTGACGTCATACGTGGGCTAAATTCGTAGAGAGTCGCATTTTTTGGGAGGCTAATTAGTACAGAAACATGTTTGTCTGATACATAATAAGAAATTAAGGTTCAGTTCCAAGGTTCATAGTAATAATAAGTATTTAAATAAAACGAGTATATATGGATTAAGGAACATTATTGTTATAGTCGCCAAGATAAAACTTATGTTATTATGATTATTATTTAATTAAGAAGAAAATCTAGAAGTATATCACATCTTTTATTGAAAAATCAGATGTGTGTTTATAATAATTTTATTAATTTTATGTTGTAATATTTACTTCGAACAAACCTAGACCTAAATAAATAAATATGATACAGGCATTATAAACTTACCATTGAATAATGCGCTGAGCCGCTGTCCAATTTAGAAAAAATATGAAGAAGGGCCTTGTCAGCGGCTTCTTCATATTCAAAAAATTTAACGGCTTTCAGCTCCGCTGTCTACTGCTCGAGCCTCAAGAGGGAGGTTACTAGACAAAAACACGCAAGAGAAGGCGATTCTTGTTGCTGTCCCACGTATAACGTCATAAATCGGGAAATAAAGTCTATCTACCCCCCCACTTCGAAAAATCGGATATTGTCGTTTTTAGAGAAGCGGGAATGCTCCAACCGTTGCCTACGTTAATCAAGGCCCGTGTGCGCTCCTCTGGCTGGGGGAGACTTCAAGAATCGCACCGTCTTGTTTTTTGACCTATTTTATCGTTAGAGGGCGCTCTGAGTTGGACATATCGAAGGGGCCATCTATTCATTTAAATATGATTTGGCGGGAAGAATTTTAGGGGACATGCATAAATATATTTTTTAAATCCGATCACCTGAAAAAGTTATCCGAATAAAAGTCCCTTATAAGTTCAAATAATAGATAAGAAAGCGAAAAAAAAAAACATTATTTTCGATTAAAATTTTTATTACATTAAACTATAGGTATTTTATTTTTTTCCGTTTTCAAGGCAACGGCTCAAGAGGAGTTGCTGAAAACATTTAGTGGGGACTGAGAAAATATGTTAGCCTCATAAAGAAAAACAAAAATAATTCTCATAAACATAGTTTATTTTATTTAAAAAGTATATACATTATACTTTTAAAACCTTTCTTGACAATGTTATAGTTCTTTTTCTCCGATCGTCAAATTTTGATTGGTTAGTTCTATGAGTAATTGGAGAAAGACAGATTCGATGTGTTGAACGAGAGTTCGGTAGTTCTTTAGAAGTACAAATATCACATTTGTTGTTTATCACAATTTGATTCAGATCACAAAATCTTAATTTATTACTATCACAGTCAGTTATCAAGGTTCGTAAGGGTATAGCATAAGGTTTTAGGCGTTTTCTTGAGCAAGATTTGCTAAAATCTTCTTCCTTAAAATGCCTACTACACACCTTAGAATCATTATTGTTATCCACTTGTTTTAGGTACTCACTAATGTCATCAGATTCATTTTTCTTAAATATTGCGCAAATCCACCTTTTCTTTAAAGTTTCTTCCCTTGGTAGAAAATTAAAACTAATTGGGTTGTTGTCATTTTCATTACGGTTACTTCGACTTCTCTTCTTTTCACTTTCACTACATCCAGGTACAATGCAGACTACCATTTTGATACATCAAATTCCATTCTATCAAAAAATTAGAATAAATACTGGTACTTTTGAAACTTCATTCACACTTCAATTAAATTTTTTAAACAAACATAAGTGAAAAATAGTAAGCCTTGGCTTCAAAACTGATAAGTATTTTTGTTTAAGAAATGGGAGGCTATTAATATAAAATCCTGGTGGAGTAACATTCGCATTTTTTAAACATAAATATTTATGTTATATTTTGACTTAAATTCATAAATAATAGGATTGGAAAATCTGTAACTTACCTATTTAAACAGTAAAGACGTTACAACAGTAACGATCTAAACATCGCCCTCAAAAAAACAACAAAAAGCAGACGAAGCAAAACTCCGACCGCGAAAATGAAAATTTTAAAATAATTAGGTCCAGCTACGAGCGTGCTCTAGCGAGAGAAGTTGGCGAATTAAATTGCCAGATAAAAATTGGAAATGGGGAGCGCACACGGGCCTTGATTAACGTAGGCAACGCTCCAACCTTATAGTGTATTTGTAGTCTAGTAACCTTGGGCCATGCCCGTTACAGTACTTTCCAGGACCTAAGATTGTAGAGCCATCTATCGCGCGATTTTAAGTTTTATTTGTACATTTTTGCCTGAATTGTCTTGAACTCCTTGAGGTTAAGGCTTAGTTCCACGTGTAAAGACTGTGATGATATCACATATTGAGAGATTGCTTCTCTTGCTCTTTCAGATATTTTTTCTGATTTTAAGTTTTTAATAAGAAGGAGTTTCGAATTTCTTAAATGGCAAGGTTAGGCATATTTAGTGATTGTATAAAAGTACTTATTGTGCTGCAATACTTCGTGACTAACAGATACGTCCAAACACGCGACGCCTAAACCTAGGCCTAAACTAATGTTTTCTAAGGCCGAGAGCAGACGATACAATTTGAAATTCAAAGCTTTCTTAGTCTACCAGGTGGCACCTAAAGTGGACGTCCTGGTTTTTACTGTGTCAGGCATGGGATAAGCTCTCTGTACTATTCGTACCGTATTTTCCATTCCATACTACTTCTCTCTTCCAAGCATGAACGGCATACTGAAATGTGCGTGACATGACTATAGACTGCCACCTAACGGAAAGATTGAGAAACTATATTACTATTTTCGTCCAGGTTTTTCAACTGGACGAAAAGTTAAATTCTTTTGGCAGCTAAAATCGCTACGACAATTATCGAAACAACAATATCTCCCCATTTTAATTTGAAATACTAAATAGCAGACTAATTTTATTAGATATTATATATTTTATTATATATTTCGAGCTTCTTACGCCTATCATATGATGGCGCTACCTACTATGTCCGTCGATTTTGGCTCGGCCGAGTCAGCCGTAGATGAATCGCGCAGCTCGTGTTGGGGAATACAATTTTCTGTTCCAGAGGCACGAGTATTATATTCCTAGTTTGGCCCAAGGTTAGTAAAGAGACAGGTTAGGCAGATTCTAACGTCAGCCGGAAGTAACCTAGCGCGCAGCCATCTTCCAAATTCCTTTGACAATTGCTAGATGGCGGTTTATATTGTAATTACGGCGGGAATTTCAAACTAATATCCAATATGTTGTTTCCAATGAACGTTGCCAGGTGGCATTAAGGTCAAGCCGACTCAAGCGATTGAGTGGAATACGAACTGAACTGAACGACCGGCGTCTGCTTAAAAATTATAATATAGTGAAACCTATGCTTGATTATAGTGAAACGTATGTTAAAGCGTTACCTACGCTATATGACAATCGACTTACTAAGTGCCACCTGGCAACGTTCATTGGAAACAACATATTGGATATTAGTTTGAAATTCCCGACGTAATTACAATATAAACCGCCATCTAGCAATTGTCAAAGGAATTTGGGAGATGGCTGCGCGCTAGGTAACTTCCGGCTGACGTCAGAATCTGCCTAACCAGTCTCTTTACTAACCTTGTTTTGGACGACACGCGTAGTAACGTGTGGCCGCCGTTCCATCCCCCTTTAATATTCCTTGGTTGAGAACAGCCAAAGCTAGGTAGTGTGCATAACCGAAGAGGATTTTAAAGGGGAAAATTTCAGATCAGAGCGGTTTTAAGGTGGAAGTAAAAGGTTTTGTGTTTTGAGAAAAAAATCCTAGATGGCGTTGAAATTGGTCTCTTAAAAAATATTTGAATTTCAATTTTTATTCGCTAAACAAATATAAAGTGGAAGACAGGGAGTAAAAAACACGCGAGATGACGTCAATAAACCTAAAAACGGCTATTTAGACCTTGTGACCCCCGAGAAACCATAGATATCATTTATATAATGAGGCTAAATACCTTTGATACAGACCAAAACTGTTCAAAACGATGTTTCCTTAATTAAAAATACATTAATTCACCTAAATAAATTTAACTCGCAACTCCTGCTTAAGGCTGCTTTTCCGCCGAAAGTTACCGATTTAAAACACTAGATGGCGCTCAACATCGGATCCCCTTTTTCGTTGGGATATCGAGAAGAAAACATGACGGTCGGAACGCACGCCACACAAATGGGTCTTATCTATTGTAAAGAAAGGGTCAGAGCACTGCCTTCACTAATACTAGGCCACGAAATGCCAACTACAACCTTTTTTTCTTGACATTTTTAATTTGCAATTTGTCCGAGATAGATGTCACTTTCCTGATGTATGAATAGCCAATCGCGAGTCTCGCGTCGCCAAGAGCCAATTAGATAAGGGCAGAAGAAAATAGAGGAAGTGGATTGCTTGAGCTTGGCCTTAATCGCGAGGCGTCCCGTTTCGTTTTTTTCGCGCCATTTGCTACCCCTGGGGGTAGAGACAGACTGGGATTTTATCGCGCATTAACACGCGAGTGACGTAACATATAAGGGGCTACGCCGCTTCGCGTCTTCCAATCTTCGACTCTGTCGAGGTGTAAATCGGCTGGCAAGTAGTGATTAATTAATCTTATTATTTTATTCGGTTTCATTATTAAATAAAAACTTACTATATGAATTTCTACTTTGAAAATGAATTTGTCAGAGATTTTGAACCCTGATAGGGAAGATTACAAAGCAACATAAGACCTAAAGAGCAGACGACAGAACTATACCTGCCGGTCAAAGGTTAAAGTTTGTTTCCTCAACACGCTACATGGTGGCGCCTTCCCTTAAAAATATTCCGAGAGAGGATTTTTTTAAGCTTTGTCCCGATTGGCTAGATTCAAATTGTAGGGGTGGAGGGTGATATGACTATTGTTACGCTGGGGTAAGGGACGACTTGTATGGCTCAAAGGTACAGTAACCCACTTCCTCCATTTTCTTCTGATAAGGGTCTATCGAAGTAAGATCGTAGAACTCCTAGCGACATCTAGGTGATAACGTAGAGATCTTGATTTAAATCTACGATTTGATTTAGAACTTGCTTTTAATGTAGATATTTAAAAATCACTGTTTAATTATTTAAATTAAATCATAATTAATTTATTCACCATATTAACCTAAAATTCGTATCTATTTTTTAATTTTCGGCCTACATTTGAATTTCCCGGTTTTTTTTTTTTTTTTTTTTTTTAACGATATTTTTGAAATCGGTAACGCCACCCCCTTGCTTTTCCTACGGATGGGCATAGTATTAAAGAAGGCTGTGGTCAGAGTTCCCATTTCTAAGCAGGAGAAAAATATTTTCTCCTTTTTGGAAACAATGTCTACCTCAGGCGGTTTTCATTCGGAACTAGGACTCTGGGTTAACTCAATGGAGAAATTAGAAGGGTGTATTTCATCCTAAGTTTATTTAAAATTAATCAAGCGTAATTTTCTATTAACATCTCAAAAAAAAAGGTGTGATTTCGATTTATGATTTGAGATTATTTTTACGATGATACGGTATTTAGAAATGAAATTACAGGCCGATAACTTAAACTTCAATTTTTCGCAAAAGTTAAATTTTGACTTTAAATCTAAATATCTTTTAAAATAATAAAGATAAAATAATCAAAAAGTACTCAAATCATACGTACAAATGTTTTGATCAAAATGCCACATTTCGCAGCCCAATCGGTTTGCTAGTTCTACAAAACGGTAGGATGAAAGGGAGTCATATAAGGCCAAATCTTTAATAACTTTGGAATTAAAACTAATAATATGTCATAAGAAAAAATCTAGCACGTTAAGCAGACATTTTTCTATAATATTTGAAAGCCTGGTATTACTAACTGTAATAAACTGTTTAAAAAGTTGATATAAAAACGTCGTTTTAAGGGAAGAAGAGCCTTAAGCGTCGTAAAAAATTATCTTTCATAAAAGTTCTAAGCCTAAATTGAGCTTAAAATAAATGAAATTCAAACTCACGCGCGCGTTTTTTTATGGTACCATCCTAAATCACGCGCTTCGGCGGCGCTCGCGTTTCTAGGAGGCTATACTATACTATACACGAGCACGCGGGATTTTGCGAGAGCGCCTATTGGTGGGATGGTTTACTCGGAAATTGAAACACAGGACTACATGTTTTTTTTTGCAGACAGAAAGTCCGTTCTTTAAAACATTTTCTATTATAAGGAGAGGAAAAGTGGGGCTGCGTTGAGTTAGAGAGAGAGAAGATAATTCTCGAGGTAAACTGTTGTCACGTGGTCGCTAGCTAGCGCGTCTCATAAAGGATTCGTTTTACCCACGTGACAACAATTTACCACGAAGCATCTCTACCCCCGTCTGTCCCCCGTTCTCCCAGAGTGGGAGTTTAGGCCGACGCAGTAGGAGCCGCGCCGTTCCCACTTTTCCTCTCCTTATCTGATCCTTCTTGATATAGGA
The DNA here is from genome assembly GCA_963920705.1 of Odiellus spinosus. Taxonomy (NCBI): domain Eukaryota; kingdom Metazoa; phylum Arthropoda; class Arachnida; order Opiliones; family Phalangiidae; genus Odiellus; species Odiellus spinosus. The sequence continues at coordinate 4,763,717 of OY987227.1, read as the reverse complement.
GATGCTTATACTATACACGGGCACGCGCGATTTTGCGAGAGCGCCTATTGGTCCATGGTTTACTCGGAAATTGAAACACAGGGACTACCATGCTTTTTTTTTTTTTTTTTTTTGCAGACAAGGAAGTCGTTTCTATCATATTTAGGAGACGCTTAAAAATAAAAGTTGATATTTTTCTTAGGTTTTGGATAACGTGGATTCAGAAAAACGTAAAATCAAAAAAGTGATAATCCTTACCAAAACTCCTCTGGAACAAGAATAGTATAGCGCAGCAGAGCACAATCGTCTACCATGCAAAAATATAAATAAATAACATTAATTAGAACATTTTAAATTTTAATTCTTTTTCCTTCTTTTTTTTTCTTTAAACGTCACATCGCGAGCGAGAGAAAAAAATCTAAACTAATAATAAAACAACAAATAGCACCTGTACAAACGTATTATTTACATTTTTTTACGCTTTCATCAATTTTACCCAAATAAAAATGAGTATTTAAATTTTTTTTTAAATAAATCGTGCGCGTAACGCAAAATTGAGAAAACTTGCTCACAATTGACTTTATTTCAAGCTAATTTAGAAAAATAAAGCGTTAACTTTATTTTTCTAAAGCTTTATTTTTACTATTTAGACAGGCGTCAACTTATGAATAAGACTAGAATTATATTTTTTTAAGTTGATTCAAGATTTTCACCACCTTTTTAAATAAATAAATAAAAATCACAAATATTATTATAGAACTCTATATAAATCAATTTTTAAAACTGTTGTCGGTTATACAGGTAGCTGCCGAGAACGTTTTTGGTTTAATTTAAAACTAAGTTTTGAATAATTTTCGAAACCTGATTCTAATTAATTTCATTTTAAACTACTTATAGGAGATTTGGTTTGTTGATGTAAATTCTTGACTAGATTATTATTTTTTATATTGGTTTCATTGTGATAGCCTTTTTTTAATTTCATAATTCATAACTTTTTTTGTTTTGAGACCTCAAAAAAATAAAGTTCAGTGCTTCCAAAGAACATTATACTTAATATATTTAGGGTTTATATATTATTATAATTAGACTATTTTATTAAATGTTTTTATTTATAGGCACGCATTCTTTGGCTAAAGCAACGAAATTTAATTTTTTTTATTAACTTTTCGCATCTTATATGTTTATTTTTTTTTTATTTTATTTTGAAGAAAACCAAACTTTTGTCCTAATTTTTTGACGTTATTATAGTGCAATTATTATTTTTATAATCGTAGTGTTAATATTAATTGTGATATTTTTTTTACCAGTGTATTTTTTTTTTTAAACATGATATACCTGATATATTTTGAAATATATCAGACATTGAAATAATAGATTTCGGGGAGTTATGGCTTTCGTACTATAGGATGACAAATTATTATAAATTATAAAATGACGAACAATATTGCGATATTTTCAAGCTGAAGAAATTTTATAGATATAATATATATTTATATATATACCATAAAGTTGGGGCCGGGATTTGATTAATTAAATTTAAGTTTGATTTGTTTTACGAAGCTTTTTTAATATATTTTCTTAATTATATCTTTATGGATTTGTTACTGGATTTTTTTAAGTATATATAGGACTCTTTTTTATAAGACGAAATTTTACGCCATGGAAACAAAAGTTTTATACTTCATAATTTTTTTTTTAAACCTACACAATTGTCTCTCTCAATGTTTGTATAATATCTGCAATTTCAAAAACTTTCACGGTGACGTAGGAGAGGGTGAAACCCGCGCTTAATCGTTAAATTTCATTGTTTTTAAATTACTGTACATTCACCGAATTTTAAGGGCCAGGCACCGTACTACATCCTCACAAAATTGTTTTTGAGAAATGTTTTTACACGTATTTTTCTTCATTTCGCGTTTTTGGTTTCGTATTTAAAGTATTATTAGTTTATGCCCAAGCTTTTTTACAAGCACAATATATAACCGACTTTCGAGTTGTTCGGGACAACATCAATGAAAATATTTTTAAGCGCGATTTTTTTTAGTAGAGGAGAGATCACTTATAATGTTGAGGAGCTGAGCGTTTATAATTTTTTTTTAATTAATTTTCTGGTGAGGTTCCTCTAGAGGATTCACTCCCGGTCATAGCTAGGTCACTCGGAGAAAGTGGCCGATATCTACGTCTTCTGTCTCATCCAGCAATAATGATGGAAAAATTTTTAAATTGAAAACATCATAGTTAAAAATCTGGGTCAAACTAGATTAGGATGCATCCTTATAAAAACCCACGTGCGTTTTAAATTTAGATGAAAACTATAGCTTTGCCAAAAATATCTCTCTCGCTCTCTCTCTTTACGAATCTCCCATCCAGGACTAGCTGTTGACTGAGAGTTAGAAAGAGAGAGTCTCGAGGAAAAATTGGACACAGTGCAGTGACCTAGCTAAGCAATCGTGTGTGAAAGGGGTAAAAAAAAAAAGCTGATTCAAAATACCAAGCGTAAACAAGTCAAAAAAAAAAAAAAGGGCATTCTCAAAAATAAGCTGGAAGTTTATTTAAATTCTTTGACAGCGATAAATAGCAGCCGTCACGCCCACCATATTAACTTTAAGTAGCGTAAATAGCCTAGATTCGGAATTTGTTAAAAGATTAAAAAAAATAATAATAGATTTGGTAATCCTACCTGGATGGTACGCAACCGTTGACTGGAGGATCTCCGGGTGGTGGCCTAGGTACTCGAGGCCCCGGTAACGTCATAAAGTTGAGTCGTTCTCCGCTCAGTTGTCGTTCGTCGTGACTAAGAACCTGCTGTCCTTGACAAATTAGATCTTGGATGGTGCTTCCTTTCATGGAATCCGAGCGTCGCCTTTGATCCAACGAGACTTCCTTCTTTTTCAGAGATCCGGCTTCGTAGAAGAGTCCCACCGGATCGGAGACGGGTTGCCGGATTCTCGGTCTTGGAATGCGAGACTCGGTTCCGTTTCCGGCGGTTCCTACGACGGCCGGCACGGTCGAGGTTGATGACGCCCTACTTCTCCTTCGAAATTGCAGTTTCAAATCCCGTTCATCCGTGACGTATTTTTCTTCCGGGTTGACCCGGCGTCGAAGCGATTGGGAACCGAAGCCTCCTTGTTGTTCCCAGCTCATGCTGCGACTGTAGTTTCCCGGTCTAATTTCGCTCATGGCCATCATACTCTCGGAGCTTCTGGTCAAGCCGTGTTGTTGGGCACTCCGGCCCGGTAAAGTTTGGCTACCCATAGGTCGTAACGTCGTGGCCGGACCGACGTAGGTTTCCGTGTACGGTCCGGGGGGAGCGGGTCTATTAGAGGAATCTTCGGGCCTAAGAGACAAAACCCCGCCGAGTCTCGTTCCACTCCAACTTCGAATGGGACGATCGTCCGAACTGGCGCTTTTATCGCTACTGGTAGTTGTAGTTCCTCCTTTGCTGGCGCTTTCGCCTTCTTTCGCGTCCGAAGATGACTCCGAACCGAAAGCGGCGTGTAGACGGATGACGTTACGACCAACTACTTCCTCTCGGTTGTTGTATAGATTGTTTTTGAGTACCACTCGATGGCGCGTATCTTCGATCATGGACCTGGGTCGTCTCCTGACGTCTTTCAACACCCTCCTTTTGACTTGGCCCATTTCCGGTTTCTCGTACGATTTGGATCCGCTGCCGCCGCAAAACCTTCCAGCGCAGCAACTTTCCGAATCAGTGTCGGCGGTGGATTCGTATTTAGAGTCGACGAGACGGATAGGGATCCTCGAAGGGAAGGCGTCGTCCGATGGTCCGGCCACTGGATTCGCTTGCGCCGCGCTCAAAGATCGACCCAAACCCAAAGGCTTTTCCGGTTTTGGAGGTCGCTGAATAACTCTTTCCGTCGTTTCTCTCGAAGGGGTCGTCTTTCCGCTTAGGTTTTCCGCAGATGACGCCGAAGACTTCGTGAATAAACTCGAACCACTCTTCGAAGTCACGAGATCTTTTTGAGACGCGGAGAGAGTAGTTCTCAATTGGGTTGGTTTTTTCGGAACGGGTGGTGGAGAGGCCGATTTTTTCCTCAAAGGTGTGGCTGGAACCGTTTCTTTCTTAGGAGTTTCCATCTCCGTCAAGGATTTCTTCTCTTCGACTTTCGTCGTAATTTCTCTCACGGGTGTCTCCCGACTCTTAACACCCATCATTCGGAATGTCTCTGGCAAGTCTTTCAAACTGATAACTGATATCTTATGCCTTTCTTCACCGGGTCGAATTGGCCTTTCGATAGTGGCGTTTTGGGGAGTACTCGTTAGATTGGTTTGCTTTAATTTTTCTCCCACGAGACTGGTGACTTTCTTGCCGTCAATTTGCAAGACTTTATAGCAAATTTCTTCGGCGTCTTCATCGTCGTCGTCATCATCATCGTCATCGTCTTCGACTTCTTCCTCTTCCAGAGCCAAAGGGGCGTCGAAATAAACCGAAGCTTCTTCAATTCCGCCCTTAAACGATTTCTCGCTGGGCGATTTCTGGGCCAAGGCGCCGGCTGACAATGGTCTGGGAGGGGTGGCGTCCTTTTCTGATGGAGTAATTGTTTTAGGCGTGGTAGTCGGAGCGGCGGTGGACATTGGTGAAGGTGGTTGGGGATCAACGGGCGATTCTCGTTGAGATTGAGGAGATTTGTCGAAACTGCCCTTCTTCAATATGCTTTTGGGTCTGGATTCGGATCTCTGTATAGATCGACTACTTTCACTCGTCACCTCTTCAACGTTTTTAGTTTCCTTCGGGTCCAAACTTTCTTCTAATTTCAACGCGGCACGAACGACGGGGGTAATTTCTTCCTGCTTAGCTGGAAGTTCTTTTTTAGTCAGTTCTAGTCTCTTTTCGGGAGATTTTTCTTTCGTAACGACTATTTTGACGTCGACTTCGGCCATTTTCTTTTCGGCTTGGTGAAGCCTCTCCTCTTCGGACGCGTTGAGTTTGATAGACGGAAGGGATGCCCTTCTCTCGTCGCCGTTGGCCGACTCTTGGCCGCTCTTCTCCTCGGAATCGGGAATCTGTTTGGCGGCGATATTTCTCATAACATCCACCTCGTAGACGTTTTCGTCAAACGAGGCTTGTTGTCTCAAAGGTGGTTGTAGATTCGATCGAATATAGAGAGCGATGGCTGGACAACTCCAAACGCGAGGGAGTCCTGGGGGGATGGGTCCTTCGATCGGCACGCCGCCCAGACTCACATAGTGGAAATCTGAGCCCAGTATGTCAGAAAAACCATTTTGAACTCCGGGTGGAAGGGAAACGGGGGTAGATAAAGATCTCAGAACTGGCCTCTTTCGGCCGCCTTTCTGGTGACCGTTATGTTTCGCAGACTCTTTGTCACCTTCCGACGTGATCGTTCGACCTTCTCGCGAGCGAGAGGCCCTGCGCTCGCTACCGTTGGCGAGTTGATCCCCTGATCTGACGGCCACCAAGGGTAAACTGACCCTTTTGCTGCCCACGCCATTAGCCATATCACTCGGTGAAGTTTCTTTCTTAATAGGTTTGTGATCGGGCGACAGTGCCTAGTAAAATACCCAGGTATTTAATAAGTAACTGACCGCACTAGTTTATTCAATACTTCAATAAAAAAAAATCTCGATACTTTCGTTATGGGCATGCTATTTTAATGTACCAAAAAACAATTTAGAGACTGTGCAATACTGATTTTTTTGCATTTAGGATTTGAATTGTCCCTTACAGTGGTCGCTCGAATAATACGCAGGTAGCGTCCAATAGAGCCCTAATACATTATAGCTATGTAACCTATTGGCTGTGGGTAAAAACTGTGCCGTTGCGCAAGCTTAAAGTGATGACTTTGGGCATACGAGCAATACCGACATTCTACTTAAACGCTTTTTCCTGCATTTTCTCTAAATAAAGTAGACCAACTGTTGCCAAAGCGAGCCAAAGTTTAAATTATTCGGAAAAGCTTTCAATAATATTCCAAAAAATAATTTAGTGAAGTGCAACGAGTGAAACTGCTCTTCGGAATAACTCACATCGCTATTCTGGACGTTATCCTCCATTTCGTGATCCGTTTCTTCGCTGTCGTCGAAGGAGACTTGCCAGCGCGAAACTAATGTCATGGCGGCCGCGCAACCGCGGGTCACTTGTTGCATGGCGGATATGTTGTCGTCTTCGGCCACGGCGAACTGAGTCACCGAAACGTCCCGATGATGATAGCGAATGCGCCCGCTGGGTGGATGGAAACGCCTGTGTCGGTGACTCGCGGAATCCTTCACCTCGCGACCGCCTTTCGGATCCGTCGGTGGATTAGAAAGCGGCGGAGTCGAATGTCTCCCGGTGCCAGTGCTGAATTCGCTTGCCTGAAATGATAAATTATTAATTAGGTCGATTTATCCCTTATCGTCAAGCGGGTGGTAAAGCGTATTTTTTTTAAATACAAAGAATCGTTTCGGCATCTTACTTGTTGCGTTCCATCGTCTCTTTGTTGAGGGCTATCGATGGACAAAGGATCCTGATCTTGGAACGCCCTAATTTGCAACTTGGGCAGATCCTTTCTGAGTCTGACCAACTGTTGCTCCGAGCCGGTTGACCAAGCGATTCCAACTGGTTTACCCGTTGGAGCGACGCACTCGCCGTTTTCCTCCCCTCTTACTCTCGATCTGGATCGCGTGTCGCCGGCGGAACCATCCTGTCCGGGACTAACCGACGTCGGCTTATGTTTGCGATGTAAAGGAGTCGTTGAAAGTCTATCTCCCGTTTCTTCGTCTTCCTCGTCGTCTTTGGCTCCGTCTTCGTCCTCCTCTTTCTCCGTGTCCATCTTCTTTTAAAATCATTTAAGAAACGAGTTAGTTCCTGTTGGCTCGTCATAAATTATAAAAGAAAAACTGACCTCAACTTTCTGTTCCTCCATCTCGACGTCGCCTTGATTGTCAGGCAAGACAATATTGTTATTGTTGTTATTATTATTATTGGCCTCCAGGGTACCCGGTCTCAGAACCGTATGGCACAAATTATCCGGCAAGGAAACGACTTTACCCCCGCCGATACCCACTCCCCCTTGAGTAATGGCTCCTCCCCCCGTAGTACCGCCCCTTCCGGCATCCCCGCCAACCCCGACTTCCGGGCCCGTATATCCGTCACCCACGCTCCGATTCCTGTGCTGTTGCAAAAGGGTCTCTTTGCTTCCCTCCAATCGTCCGCCTTGTAAACTACCCACTCCCCCGCCACTTCGGAAAGCGGCTTTTTCTTTCGTCTTGCTGCCGTCGAAGAAGTCTTCGCCCTTGAAGTTCTCGCCACCGTGATCTTCGTAACTGGCCATGATGTTGTCGTCCAACATGTTATCCGTGCCGTGGGTGGCCGGTGGAATGGAGCTGGAAATTAAATCGAAACCCATTTTTGTTAGTAGGCAAATTAGGTGGTGTCTTCTAACTACGCTGTTTATATAAAAAGGTTGGGAGGCTGAGAAGGGTTGTGCTTATAGTCTAGAATCCATTTTAAGGGTCAGGATGGCCGTGGGAAGGCTCGATAGGGGGTTTTGAATGGTATAAGCGACGCTTGAATAGTCCCTACACGGAGTGCGGACAAAACATGAAATAAAAGAGCCAAGAGAAAGAGAAAGCGAAGCGAAATACCCAGGGTGTGGTGGTTTGGAAACGACGGCCGGTGACGTAGTTGTGGTGGTAGCGACGGAATTGTCCGTGTAATTCTTTTCCCAGTCGTAGGAGTCCGAGTCCTTTACTCCTCGTCTCTTCATGCATCTCTCGAAAAGGCTAGCCAGCATATCGTAATTGGGGCGGTCGTAATAGTCCAAGGCCGAGATATGGTCGAGAAATTGTCGGAAATCGGAGGGAAGATGTTTCAAGAGTAAACGGTGATCGTACTTTTCTTTCATGATGCCCACCTACAACAAAGACAAAATTCGGAGAGAAGGTTAAAAGTATTTTATCGAAGACAATAACGGCGGTTCAAGAATTACCTGTTCTTTATCTTTAATTTTTCGCCAAGGTAATTGACCATTGACGAATTCCACAAGCATATAGAACAGCGACCATAGATCGTCGTGTCTACCCATTTCCTATAAATACATAAAATATTTTTATGTATTTTTTAAATGTTTCACCCGAAAAGTAAGTGTAGTAAAAACTAGTAATCGTTCACCATAATTATACGCTACACTTCACCACAAGAAATCTTTCACCAAAGTTTTGTATTACAATAATTGACACCTTAATTCAAGTAGAATTTACGACCGTAGTTATGTCCATCCATTATTGCCGCCATAGTAATGTTCAACAATAATTGCCCGCCATAGTTATGTCCAACAATAATGCTGGCCACAGTTACGTCGTTGAACAAAAACTGCTGCCATTGCTATGTTCCAATAATTGTCCACTAGATATGTTCAATAGCTATCGTCAACTACAAAATGTCCATAAGTTATGTTCAACTACAATTGTCCACCAATTATGTTCAACTAAAATTGTCCATCAATTGTATTCAGCTACAATTGTCTGCCAATTTTTGGCTATGTAATTGCTCCTTGCCCTCGCTGTTTGTATATAAGCCCCCAGTGGCTTTACAAACTCTCAATATACTCCAATAATTCACCAATTATGATCAACTACAATTTTCCATTAATTATGTTTTACCATAACTGTCCAAAAATTATGTTCAACCATAATTGTCCAAAAATTATGTTCAACCATAATTGTCCAAAAATTATGTTCAACTACAATTGTACATTAGTTATCTTCAAATAAAGTTGTCTACCAGATATGTTCAAGTAAAGTTGTCCACAAGATCTCCAATTGTACACTAGTTACGTTAAACTTGAATTGTTCCTCAATTATGTTCAACTAAACTTACTAAAGTTGTCCACCAGATATGTTCAACTACAATTGTCCACCAGATATGTTCAACTACAATTGTCCACCAGATATGTTCAACTACAATTGTCCACCAGATATGTTCAACTACAATTGTCCACCAGATATGTTCAACTACAATTGTCCACCAGATATGTTCAACTACAATTGTCCACCAGATATGTTCAACTACAATTGTCCACCAGATATGTTCAACTACAATTGTCCACCAGATATGTTCAACTACAATTGTCCACCAGATATGTTCAACTACAATTGTCCACCAGATATGTTCAACTACAATTGTCCACCAGATATGTTCAACTACAATTGTCCACCAGATATGTTCAACTACAATTGTCCACCAGATATGTTCAACTACAATTGTCCACCAGATATGTTCAACTACAATTGTCCACCAGATATGTTCAACTACAATTGTCCACCAGATATGTTCAACTACAATTGTCCACCAGATATGTTCAACTACAATTGTCCACCAGATATGTTCAACTACAATTGTCCACCAGATATGTTCAACTACAATTGTCCACCAGATATGTTCAACTACAATTGTCCACCAGATATGTTCAACTACAATTGTCCACCAGATATGTTCAACTACAATTGTCCACCAGATATGTTCAACTACAATTGTCCACCAGATTTGTTCAACTACAATTGTCCACCAGATATGTTCAACTACAATTGTCCACCAGATATGTTCAACTACAATTGTCCACCAGATATGTTCAACTACAATTGTCCACCAGATATGTTCAACTACAATTGTCCACCAGATATGTTCAACTACAATTGTCCACCAGATATGTTCAACTACAATTGTCCACCAGATATGTTCAACTACAATTGTCCACCAGATATGTTCAACTACAATTGTCCACCAGATATGTTCAACTACAATTGTCCACCAGATATGTTCAACTACAATTGTCCACCAGATATGTTCAACTACAATTGTCCACCAGATATGTTCAACTACAATTGTCCACCAGATATGTTCAACTACAATTGTCCACCAGATATGTTCAACTACAATTGTCCACCAGATATGTTCAACTACAATTGTCCACCAGATATGTTCAACTACAATTGTCCACCAGATATGTTCAACTACAATTGTCCACCAGAAATGTTCAACTACAATTGTCCACCAGATATGTTCAACTACAATTGTCCACCAGATATGTTCAACTACAATTGTCCACCAGATATGTTCAACTACAATTGTCCACCAGATATGTTCAACTACAATTGTCCACCAGATATGTTCAACTACAATTGTCCACCAGATATGTTCAACTACAATTGTCCACCAGATATGTTCAACTACAATTGTCCACCAGATATGTTCAACTACATGTCCACCAGATATGTTCAACTACAATTGTCCACCAGATATGTTCAACTACAATTGTCCACCAGATATGTTCAACTACAATTGTCCACCAGATATGTTCAACTACAATTGTCCACCAGATATGTTCAACTACAATTGTCCACCAGATATGTTCAACTACAATTGTCCACCAGATATGTTCAACTACAATTGTCCACCAGATATGTTCAACTACAATTGTCCACCAGATATGTTCAACTACAATTGTCCACCAGATATGTTCAACTACAATTGTCCACCAGATATGTTCAACTACAATTGTCCACCAGATATGTTCAACTACAATTGTCCACCAGATATGTTCAACTACAATTGTCCACCAGATATGTTCAACTACAATTGTCCACCAGATATGTTCAACTACAATTGTCCACCAGATATGTTCAACTACAATTGTCCACCAGATATGTTCAACTACAATTGTCCACCAGATATGTTCAACTACAATTGTCCACCAGATATTCTCAACCAAGTGCTTAACCACAATTGTAAAAAAGCCTCAATGCTATATCTTATCTTATGATAAAATTAACTTTCATCTTAACAAACTCAAAATAATTAACAATCCAGAACTGATAAAGCAATGAAGAATCACAGCACGTTCGACATATTTAAGAGAATTACCAACACTAAATCGGATACGCTGTAGTATTCTTATTAAATTAATGGAATTCGGTGATGTCTTGACTAATTTAATTACCTGGCTTTTAATAGCCAAGTATATGCAATGCCAATTTTCATTCCAGGATAGATAAAAACAAAAATTTTTGAATTTCACCTCGTAAAGAAAGCGAGACGCCGAGGAATGAACTCCCGCAGCCTCGATCAAACAGAGAGCGCTACTTTAGTCTCATTTGAAGCTAAGCTACAACTAGGGAGTCGTTCCTAATATCGTTATAAACAACTATTAAGAATAGCTCTGATAGTAGAGAAAACCGAAATCTCGAAAGCATCACCGTCGTTTTCGGTATTGTTCCGACAGAAAACATAGCTACCGAGTTAAGAAAACAGTAAAAAGTCATTCGGTATAAAAATGCCGACGACGACGATTCTTAGCAATTGCAAGCAGCCAGCCAAGGTTACGAGGGATTTTTTATGAGCTCTACGTTATTTCTTTCGTCAATGGTCTTGAAAAAGAATAATTTTTACGACACGTTTTAAAATAAACATGACGGAGTATCATCAAAATTTGTCTACGGTATGAAATATTTTGGAGGTCAACCGTCAAACTATCCTTTTCACTCATGGAACGGTTAAGGCTTTTATAACTAAAGTCTTCAAAACGCTCAAACATAATATAGTTTTTTTTTTAAACTTCAAAGGAATCAAGAAACGTGGGTTCGAGAATTTTAAGTTAAAAACATTTTTAGCGTTAAAAATGGATAAAACAAATTTTGGTTAAAAAAAAAGAGGGGGTGGGGCGATTTCCCAATAAAAGTAGTTTTTGTCATGTTCAAAGGCAATTCAATTGGCAATTATGGAACAGCGTTATAAAAAGACAACTTCGACCATTTAATATCAAGATATTTGATTTTAAATAAACTATAACTATGATAAAATGACTGACCGAAGCGAAAACGATAAAATGATTCGATTTTACTCTCGAAAAAACCCTATGTGGTCGATTTTACGCTAAGCCTAATTCGGGACTATTTCTTGTTTTGAAAGTAATGGACGTTGTAGGCGCGCGTTTTGGCGCGAACGTTGCTTTGGTTTTACACTTGATTTTACAATCGGAAAGCAACATTTGGTTGATTTTACGATAAGCCTAAATCGGGACTATTTCCGTTTGAAAGTAAATGGTGTTTGAGGCGCGCGTTTTGGCGCGAATATTTTCAAGGTTGCACTCTCTTTAATCGACTGGAAACTTAAATTTGATTGTCTACTGAATTGCTTTGAGATTTGAATAGTCTTGAGAGTAGTTTTTACTGATTTCGATAGATATATACATATATATACGTATAAATATATACACGTATACATATATATACGTATACATATATATACGCATCCCCAAGATAAACAAATAGGCGTTTGTGAAGAATTAAAACTGTTCCAATCGAGCCTGGGACGAAACACCAAAAGGGGTGAATAAATTTTATTGGGGAATCGCGAGTCGCGCCAAAGCAGCTAAATCTCCCTAGAGGGCGCTGACTTCCAATTGAGGAAAACCCCGAAATACAGAGAACATGGACAAATACACCCTTTTTAGCCCTGAGATGACAAAATCTGAGTTTTACCATGGATTTCTGGGGATTTTCCTCGATCCAACGAGTTTTTTTTTTTTTTTTAATTTTATTACGGAATTTTCGAATTCTTAAAGCTTTTTTCCTGTCAAATTCACGTTTTTGTTTTGTGGTAAAAATATGTATTTCCGTGGAAAAATGGTCGACAAAAACTTTTAAATATTTTATGACGATTTTTGCGAGTTTTTTCCACTTGATTTTCGCGGGAAATTTTACTTCACGGTTGGCAATCATGATTTCGCGCCAAATGTGTAGGCAACAATTACATGGAGAAGTGGGAAGAAATAGGTATTGGTGTTCGATCTTCATAAACACCGAGCTTTTCTAACAATAACAAAAAAGAGGATATTGCTATCAGGATGCTTTAAATCCGTTATTTGGTAATCGTTAGCGAAAAAAGATGGCACACTTATGGTTAAATATTATACTTTTGATAAAATTAAAACCCCGCCAAAATGTTTTATTTCCTTTACCTATAAAAGTCAGGTTATTTCAAAATATTTCTCAAAAGACAAGTATGATGTTAAAAATTAACATCATTAAGAGGTACCCCAGTTGCGATAAAAATAATAACCATTTTCGAAAGTAGTCAGTATAACTGTTAACACGAAAACAATCAGATAAATTTATCAATAAGGAATACATTTGTATTTATATAACCATATCTAGTCATTTAAGCTTTGTTTTAGTCCAAATTAATCGATTATCCACGATTAGCCGCTTATTACCAAACTCGTAATACCCTCTTCAGACGAGGCCTAATTAAAAGTCGTTTAATGAGATTTAACAGGTTTATATAACCTTCTCAGTTCACTTTTAAATCTGATTAAACCGGCTTATTACGCCTCGTCTGAAAAGGGTATAAGCGAGTTTTCAATTCCAGAAAGTAATATTTTCACCTTCAGTACGAAAATAATTGGAAGCGGAATTTCCCGAAAAATATAATTCATTCTATCTTGGAGACTTGTCCAATGGATAAACGGTTAACCAAAAACATAGCTTCTCTTTTAATGTTAAACCGTTAAGGAAATGTAAAATTATGAAACTGTAAAATTAACCGAACACAAAAAAAAAAAAAAAAACTATACCTAATCATAAATAATCTTAAAATTAGCGGATCATTTTATCCAAACGCTGAGCTCTAAACGCAGCTATAGAGAAACCCTCAAATCACATGATGTAAGTCACTGTAGTGAGTATACTTCGTCCATGGCGAGAGGAATTTTGGGCTATTTTAAATTAAGAGTCGAGCGAGCGTAGGATAGAATAGTTTATATCATCCCTGCATGGGTGTGTTGGCGCCAAAATGTGCTAAGAATATCTATCCATGTCCATTGTCAATTGTCAACGCTGCAGCTAGTGGTGTCATTATACAAACTTCTCTCTCTCTGACAAGTGTATAGTCTCGAAAAACTTGACTGACATTTTATTTTTATTTTTAAGGTACTACTTGGACGAGAGCATCTAGATGATTAATTAGCCACCGTGCTTTGATGAAAAATCACGCGGGAATAGTGAAAGCTGCGGAAGCGTCTCCCTATGGGACTAATTTATTTAGATTCTGAAGGTTATTACACTCCTCGCACCCTTATAATATAACTCTAAAACTAAAGACATTGACATTGGGTAACGGCGAGCTCGAAATGAGGATCTCTAAATCACACAGTGTTTACTCAAAAACGCTATTGGCGGCGTTACTGATTTGGCCCTTAGGGGAATGCTAGTTAGACTAGAATCTTCATCCATCTTGAATGTTTCTAAATTAAAATAACTTGGCAAAGGATATTGAATTTGTAAAACTATCCAAGTTTTATATATCGAACTTATTATTTACCATGGTTAAGATATTGTAGAGATTATGGGTTTTTACAGAGAAAACTAGCGTTCGGAATTCCTATGACTTTTGTTAATTGAATAAGACAATAGTGAATGTCAATCAGATATAATCCGTTCGCGAAAAAATATCAATTTTTTTATTCGAGTTAACGTATCCCAATGTAAGGCAAACTTATTCCTACTCACTGTTACAGGGAATTTATAAGTTATACTAGTTTTTCATTCGCCGATAAGAAAACTCGAGCTTCCTCGCGGATTTTAACCCAAATTGAGATCTCGAAGCTAGGATGTAGTGATTTAGTCGGTTCCTTTCAATTTAGATTAAAATAAAAATTTTATATTTCATTCTACACAAACGTCATGTTTTTATGTTTTTATCTATTACGTTTGAATAAACGCGTAATTTGTTTATTAATAAAGCTTCAAATTTACATTCGGATAATTGGTATCCATTTGATACGCGTCTGTTTATATAATTTGTGAATTTATATTAACAAATAATTTATCCGAGATTAAAATATACTGAAAAAATTTAGTTATCAATGGATATTCCAAGTTATTCATTATACAATTCCGAGCTCTACTTTAGTGAATATAATGAAAAACATTAAGATCTTAAATCTTGGTTAAAAAAAAAAAAAAAAAAAATACTTCCATCTTTTCAACTGCTAAGAGCAGGATCGTCTAAGTGCTTTTAAAAATAAACGAAGTACTCATCTCATTTTCCACCTTAGAAAGGAAGAAATACAATTTTCCGCCCAATTCTCTCCAAAGACGCTATTGCTATAAGAGGGGTTTACAATCAATTTACTTAGAACATGCTATACTTTGGACTATCTAATACTTTAAAGAGAGGGTGAAGTGGATTTTTGTTAAAGTGAGGCTGTCATCATTTTTTTCGAATTCCTATGGATTATTTAATTTTATCATACTATTAAAACGCCATATTCAAAATTTTATACCGCTGGGTTGAGGCGTTCTTAAGAAACTTCAAAAATGAAAATATCAAAAATATATAGGTAATTATATTCCCCACATATGACGTAATTAACGATAATTTTCACGCGAAAGGTAGGACTTTCTTGAATAAGTAAGTTAACAAGAAAGCCACATTGACGCGCTAAAACGCGCAAGGAATTACTGTATGCTCTAAATTAGCCACATGACCACATCTTTTTTTCCTTGGTTTTAAGTCATTTTTTTCCTGGTTTTAAGAAATGTTTTTCATTGGTTTTTAAGAAAATAATTCTTTGGTATTAAGAATTTTTTTTTCTTTCGTTTAAAGTATTTTTTTTTCTTAGGTTTTAAGTAATTCTTTTCCATGGTTTTAAGTAATTCTTTTCCATGGTTTTAAGTAATTCTTTTCCATGGTTTTAAGTCATTTTTCCCTTTGTTTTAAGTAATGTTTTCCCTTTGTTTTAAGTAATGTTTTCCCTTTGTTTTAAGTAATGTTTTCCCTTTGTTTTAAGTGATGTTTTCCCTTTGTGTATTTTTTCCCCTTGGTTTTTAGTACTTTTTTCCCTTGGTTTTTAGTATTTTTTTCCCTTGGTTTTTAGTATTTTTTCCCTTGGTTTTTAGTATTTTTTTCCCTTGGTTTTTAGTATTTTTTTCCCTTGGTTTTTAGTATTTTTTCCCCTTGGTTTTTAGTATTTTTTCCCCTTGGTTTTTAGTATTTTTTCCCCTTGGTTTTTAGTATTTTTTCCCCTTGGTTTTTAGTATTTTTTCCCCTTGGTTTTTAATATTTTTTCCCTTGGTTTTTAGTATCTTTTCACTTGGTTTTTAGTTTTTTTTCCCTTGGTTTGAAGTAATTTTCCCCTTGGTTTGAAGTAATTTTTCCCCTTGGTTTGAAGTAATTTTTCCCCTTGGTTTTGAAGTAATTTTTCCCCTTGGTTTTGAAGTAATTTTTCCCCTTGGTTTTGAAGTAATTTTTCCCCTTGGTTTTGAAGTAATTTTTCCCCTTGGTTTTGAAGTAATTTTTCCCCTTGGTTTTGAAGTAATTTTTCCCCTTGGTTTTGAAGTAATTTTTCCCCTTGGTTTTGAAGTAATTTTTCCCCTTGGTTTTGAAGTAATTTTTCCCCTTGGTTTTGAAGTAATTTTTCCCCTTGGTTTTGAAGTAATTTTTCCCCTTGGTTTTGAAGTAATTTTTCCCCTTGGTTTTGAAGTAATTTTTCCCCTTGGTTTTGAAGTAATTTTTCCCCTTGGTTTTGAAGTAATTTTTCCCCTTGGTTTTGAAGTAATTTTTCCCCTTGGTTTTGAAGTAATTTTTCCCCTTGGTTTTGAAGTAATTTTTCCCCTTGGTTTTGAAGTAATTTTTCCCCTTGGTTTTGAAGTAATTTTTCCCCTTGGTTTAGAAGTAATTTTTCCCCTTGGTTTTGAAGTAATTTTTCCCCTTGGTTTTGAAGTAATTTTTCCCCTTGGTTTTGAAGTAATTTTTCCCCTTGGTTTTAAGTAATTTTATCCCCTTGGTTTTAAGTAATTTTATCCCCTTGGTTTTAAGTAATTTTATCCCCTTGGTTTTAAGTAATTTTATCCCCTTGGTTTTTAAGTAATTTTATCCCCTTGGTTTTAAGTAATTTTATCCCCTTGGTTTTAAGTAATTTTATCCCCTTGGTTTTAAGTAATTTTATCCCCTTGGTTTTGAGTAATTTTATCCCCTTGGTTTTAAGTAATTTTATCCCCTTGGTTTTAAGTAATTTTATGCCCTTGGTTTTAAGTAATTTTATCCCCTTGGTTTTAAGTAATTTTATGCCCTTGGTTTTAAGTAATTTTTTCCCCTTGGTTCCTTTCGATTTAGATTAAAATATAATTATTATGTTTCATTCTCAACTGATTTCGAGAAACGTCAGCATGTTTTTATCTTTGCATTATCCGTTTGAATAAATGCGTAATTTGTTTATTAATCTCCGGATAATTCGTATCCATTTGATACGCGTCTGTTTATATAATTTGTGGTTTTATATTAAGAAAAAATCTATCCGAGATTAAAGAATATCTGAAAAAAGCCTAGTTATCAATGGATATCCGAAGTTATTCATTATCCAATTCCGAGCTCTACTCTCGGTTTACCTGGGTTCAACCCTTGAAACGAAGGTCATTCTACGTGACAAAAATCATAGAACAACAGCTCTGCCACAGACCCACAATTGTCATCTTCACCTATCCTTTAAGATTTGGTCGTATGGTATGCGAAGAGCTCGCGCTTAAGGTGGTTTTCCAAGAGGGATGAGTGAGCTACACGAGGAATTCTCTTCCGTGTTTCCAAAAAAAGAATATCTTTGGCCTCTCTCACTCGAGGTCTTTTAATAATTCGGTGTGACGAGAAAGTCAGACACTGTATTCAGCGGCTTACAAAGATTCTTTAAGTCCCGACGACTAGGCGAAAAGATTTCAAAAGTTTTTACTCTCTAATCTATCTATGTGGTTTCCACCCCGGGACAGGGTTAAAATCCGCAGTTTCAAAATAAGTGGGTAGATTCGGAGGAGACGTGGTGTAGCTAAATTTGGACTGATGTCTTCGCGAACCCTCAACGCGCGCGATACATTTGTTTTGATTATCTAAATATTAGTACCAAGGTCTTTGTTCTTGGCTGTTTATTTTTAGTTTCGTCGTCTATTGATCCGACTGCTAAATCAATTTGGCCTAAAATAGGCTAACTTATACGCACGCGATCAAGATCTAAAAAGGAATTTTTGTTTACTGGTGGATTAGACTTATTTAAACGAAATTAGGGTCAGCGACCAATCGAATCTTCTAGAAAGTCTCATGGAGATCTCGTCTTAACGACGAACATTTGCTCATTGGTCGCTGACCTTTATACAGGAAGAAATTCAGGATCTCCATGAATCCTGCTAAGCCTATTTTCTGGGTAAGTTTTAAATTGAATTCTAGTTTAATGTTTGTTTGTAATGGAGGATTAGGCCTATTAAAAGGACCACAGTCATGAGAAACTTGTTAAATGTCTCGAGTATGAGCAAAGAAGTCTTGTTGAAAAAAATCCCATTAAAATAATATGGTTAATTAAGATACAATTAATTCACAAAGTTTCAGCTTCAACCCCTTGAATATGGCGCTGCGCCACCTATCGCTAAACTCTAGAAATACAATTTTCTAAACCTACTTCCAACGCCATCTATATCTCGCGTAATTGTACAACGAAACTAGTAAAAATAAAATGCTATAACCTTTTTCAGACTCATTATTTGAGAGTTATCTCATATTTCCTTTAAGAAAACATATTTCAAAGACACTGATCTATACTATAAATAATGTTTTACTTATTCGTGATGATAAGTATGTTTTATAAACACGAGGGGCTCGAATATTTTATCATATTTTAAAATGCTGTAGTTCTTGGGTTGTACGCGTGAGCTATTTTTGAAGAGGGGGTCGCAAATATTAAAAAGGGGTTGCGCAATTTATTTTTAATTAAATTGTGGATCAAATATTTAGGTCTCCTTACCTTGTTCTTGTGAGCGTTAACGGAAGCGTATCTGACTGTGCCCCTGAATCCGGCGGCTGCCCTGGGCGGTCGCACCTCCCCTGTCGCCGTGACGTATTGGCGAGCTAAACCGAAGTCCAGCATGTACACTTTGCGACAATTGTGGGGTAGTCGACCCATGGCGAAATTGGACTGAAACGCAATTAAGACGAAAAATGTTATTAAACGTCATAAAGATCAGTTTGTTGTTATAGTAAGGTCAAGAATTAATTTCATCATCATAAAGAGAACTACTTTGGTCAGTCCTACTAAAATTCAACACTTCTATTTCTGAACACTTTCATTTAAAAGTGTATAACTTTGGTTGGGTCTATTTAAAGACGGTAGGATTCATTTTGTAGATTAAGAATGGGGCTATTCGCGGAACGCTACTTCCAACACTCTAGGAAAATACCCGGAGAAGAAACGACCCTAATTAGTCAACCGCGATAATTAGCTTAATTGACTATACCGTTTTTAAATGAATGTTTTCTTTTACGGTCCGGGAAATAAGGTTTTATGAACTTCGGAAAAATCGCGGGGTTACGCGCTCGATTTCGTCATAAAGTTTGAGTTTCCCGCTACAAAATAAACTTCTTAGATCCAAAATTTGGCCACAAATTCTTTGCGAAAACGTAATTTCAAAATATGTTTAAGAATTTCTAATTCAGAACGGTGCGTTGAAAAACTCCCAAAAAAAACTAAAGGAACCACTTCCGCACCTGCAATCGAGAAATGAGTGTCACCAATGGATTCCTTAGCCGAATTTACAGTAGGAAGGATGGAATTTGGGCGCTCGAGCCAGTATTAGCGAAGTTATCGACGATTTCCTTTGAAATGAGGATTCCTTTACGGGTTCCATGCCAAAGCAATGCCTAATTTGTAAATGGCCGATATCTTCGTAAATACTGTCTCGAGCGCTAATTCCACTATTAACTCGTTAAATTAGGCCAAAGAATCCACTGGTGACTCTCATTTCTCGATTGGAGGTGCGCAAGTGGTTCCTTTTGCAAATTTAGGATTATTTTTAAAGGTTATAAGATTTAGAAGCAGGGAGTGTTCAGAAATGGAATCGGGGCGCATAGATGGGCGTGCTTCACGGAGTTTAGTACAGTGGAAGGCTTGCGAAGCGCTTCACGCGAAGTGCTTCGCTAGCCTTCCACTGTACTACACTCCGTGAAGCACGCCCATCAATGTCGGGGCGTTCAGAATTAGAATCGTTCGTTCAGAAATACAAGCCGCTACTGCTGTCTTTAAAACCGCCTCCGCGTCAAAAGCGCGCGTCATGGAATAATTAAAACTCTCGCAACGGGGCCGCAACTCTTCAAACTTGATATTAGATACTTAACTTCGTCACTAAAAATTCCAAAGCAATCGAGATCTCGGATTTCTTAAAAAGCGTTCAGAGATAGGCGACCCTACCCTACTTTTTACCTCCCCGACTGAACTTTAGTTCAGGGGGAGGTTTTACACTGGTCGTGTCTGTGTGTGTGTGTGTGTCTGTGTGTGTGTGTCACTTCCTGTGTAAGCGGATATCCTGTGTAAGCGGACGAAAGAGAGCTATAATGACTTAAGAGAGATAATCAACCAGCATAGAATGTTATCACCATTTGAAGTCAACAGAGCAGCGACACGGCTTTCATTTATCACCAGAAAGAGACGGCCCGGCTACGAAGAATTGAAACGTGCAAGCAGTTAGTGTTTTCGGACTCGACATATGAGATACCTACAGTCAGTAAAAGCTCGGCAGTTCTTCATACGGCCTCGTAATTGTAAACATAAAAGGAGCTATTCAAATATAAGTACTAACGGTATGGAAATTAGTCTACTTTCAGTCTTTTAAGATATTTTTTATCATAGGAGTGGAAGCTAACGTCTTGTAACCGGATTGGAAAATAATAGGGCTGGGCGAGTACTCGATTGATTCGAGTAACTCGATCAAGTACCGAGTCGAGTACTCGACTCGGTACTCGATCGACCTCATTTTACTACTCGTGACGAGTATCGAGTATTGGTTTTACTACTCGACAAACTACTCGATAAGCATTCGCGATAAGAATTCGCGGAACCCATCAGAAACTCGGCAAGGCTAGTAAATAGAAATTAATATCGAATTCGTACACAAAGGAAATAAAAACGCTCCCTGCAGAGATACAAAAGTCTAGAGAGGGGTTGTCATGTAGCACAGTTATATTTTTTTGTAAAAATTGATGGTGGGGACGACGCGATAGAGGCTATTTGAAAATAGCGCCTCTATAGCGTCGTCTGCTCCATCAATTTTTACTAAAACTTATAACTGCCACCTGACAACCCCTCTCTAGACTTTTGTATCTCTCCAGGCGGCGAAATGGAATTTCTTGGCGGGATAGGACCTGCCTGGACCCTGCAAGCGTTTTAGTTTTAGTTTGGATTTCTGTCTTCTGAAGTTTTAATACAAAGCCTGCAGGCAATGGAGCTTATATTCTTTTGGATTTTTACTTTTGGGTCGTAAGGTGGGAAACTGGAACTTTCTTTGCAAGCACTGATTTATTATTTCTACATGAAAATCTAAACAGTGAAATTTTCTAACTTTTGTTCTGACTGATCTCTACTTCATGTAATGTGATATAATACAAAACAGTTGTAAAAGTTTAAAATATGATTTTCTTTATATTGTTAATGTGGAATGGTTAAACCTAAGCTCACTCCTTAATTAGTTAATACTCGCGAGTAGTAGGCTTAAACACTCGCGAGTACTCGAGTGCATGAAAATTAACCAAGGCCCAACTACTCGATACTCGACCCAATATTTAATACTCGACTCGGTACTCGACAACGAAAATTTTTGGTACTCGATACTCGACTCGGTACCCTAAAAGTACTACTCGCCCAGCCCTAGAAAATAACCTCTCAACCAGCTCAATCCTTGGATTCTTCCATTGACTGGGATCACTTGTATGATGAGAATATCAGTAATGGTCCTCTATTAGCACGTCAAATCAAGAATTTCAGACCAAAATTGTACCGGAAGTAATTACCAATCATCTACCGACAATGGGTTGTAAATGGAACATTCAGTCTTCAATATTCCTTGGTTTGTCCAAGAGGAACTTGCTACCATATCTTCGTCGTTTTCATTCCTTGTCTTCCTTACCATCCCAGACTAAATTCTTCGTCTTTATCAAATCAGTGGATTATCAAAGATAATCACACAGTACAGCCTATACTCAAGTGTTAATTTATATTACAAGAACTTGTATTTTACATATTTATTTAGAAAATAAACATTTCATTTGGTGTGTCTATTAAGAAATCTAGGCCTGCCGCATATAATTATGGGTACCGCAGGACATTTCATTTGGTGTGTATATTAAGAAGTCTACGAGCTGCCGCATACAATTATGGGTAACGCAGGACACTCTTTTGCATTCTCTGAATCCTTGAGGTTAAGGGAAAAAACTTGTACTCCGTAATATAAATGGGAAATAGAGAAGTGTGATTGAAATGCACGCTGTTTCTTCTACTCTTCCAATACTCTACATTTCTTTTCATCTTTTATTTTAGGTAAGGTTAGGTTAGGTTAGGTTATGTTACCTTAACGTCGGGGTCGGGGAGGTTATATTTTGGTTTCCCAACTTGTAGAAGGTTGCTAGCCTTCCTTTCCTACCTAATCAATGACCAACCAGTTTTTCATGACGAAAAATACCTATAACTTCAATTTGTATTCTACAGGGAAGTTTACAACTAGACCAATTTTTGAAGAAATATCTATTTAACGAATTCTATCAACGTTTAGTACTGCAAGCCGGGAAATAGAGACAAGGTGGTAAAATTAAGTTAAGAAAATATGAATTAAAAATTAAACACCATTTTTTGTGTTTTTTTTTTTTTTGGAATCAGCTTTTAAAAACTTATTCGAGAATTTTGCGTTTAAAATAATTTGAAAAGTTTGGTTAAATTTGAATGTAAGAATAAAATCGAACCAATCAGATGAACCAAACGGCTCCCGCCTTTACCTGTACAGATTTCGTCATATTCTCGCCATCTAGGGACATTTTAAAAAACTCAAATTAAGATAGCACTGTTGAAGGCTGAAATAATGATTGGATCCAATTTATTTTACGATGAAATTCAAACTTAAAGTAACTTCAGAATTTAAATTAAGCGCTAAAATTTCTAATGAAAATTATGGAAATATAATTTTATGCATAATTTTGGGTACTGTTCCATTTCCAGCTCTTAGTTTCCCTTTAAGTCCCATTTTGAGATGAGCTCGAGTAAAATAGTCTAAAACTTCGGGTAAAATTTGTCTCAATTTCCGGCTTGAAGTTCTAGACGTTGCTGGAATTCGTTAAATAAATGTTTCTTAAAAGTCTAACGTAAAACGAAATACAGAAAGTTTTGATCCTGCATCAAAGCTTTTAAAATGATTGTAAGCTAAAGGGATGTTCAGACGATACAACTTTCTGACTAAACTAGATGAGTCAAAACACGTTTACTCAACTCGTTCAACTAGAGGAGTTGAAAAAGTAAACTAGTCACCTTTTCACACTGCTAAACTTGGCGCAAAATTTTCATATCCATTTTTCAAGAGCCAATAAAAATGCTACAATGATCACGTGACCCAAAAGAGAGACGGATTTACGTTTCGTCGTTTCCGAAGCAAAACAAGGCTTCTAGTTTCGTTTTTATCGTGTTGATTTTGAATTTTCACGCAGAATATTATTCGAATGAATGGTATTAAAAAGTAAAGCAGTAAGAGACTTGATTTTAGGAATTTTTTGCTAGCAAATGTTTGTTAGAAGTGAGTTTTGGGTTAAGCCTTGGTTGACTCGTAGGGATTTCCTTTAAACGTATTACAATTTCATCCGTCAAATATTATAGAAAACTAATAAAATTTTAGGTTTACCAATCATCTTTCTTATAATAAATTATTCTAAAAATTTGATTATTAGAGAAATAGAGTGACTTTTTGATTTACTTTTACCGAGTCACTGCAAAAGGTGCGAGTGTGCTGTGCGACCGAATTATTAAATCAGACTACACGTAGAGCCGTAACCCCGTAACCCGTCTTCCTAATTACCTTTAAAACGCCATCTACCACCCAGCTTAAGTACAAGCTCAAAACAAAAACTCGATTCAAAATTAGGCCTAACGAAGAAAATAATCGGATAAAGTTCGCTCCAGGAATTTAATTTTGATTTTCAGAAAATATTCAAATCCAAAAATTGAGCCAGCAAATCCCCGGATAAATGGATCAACGATTCATTTTTTTCTAGGCAACGTTTTTGCTGACCAAACTCACTCAACTTCTATTCACATGATCCAAGTAATAGTTGGTATTATAAAATAACTTGTAGGTTTCACATCTTGTTCGAATGCTGCTAACTACGTTACACAGGGCAGTTATTTCCATTTACGAAAAACGCAAGGATCCAGACGGCTTAGAAGTCACTTGGGAGAGACCCGACCTTGAGAGCTGACACGGATGCAGAAAAATAAGCTTAAGATATGTTCGGTGCTCACGAGCGCTATGAACTTTACAAGCTATGAGTCTTGTCGACGGCAACATTCCCTAAGTAAGCTCCTATTGACTCATCTGGAGGTCAAAAAGCTGTAGCATCCGAACAGCCTTTAAGAATAAAAACTAGAGGATGCAGGAAAGTTGAATTAAATTGTTGTCCCAACCATCCGAACGTTTAAAAAAATATAGGCAAAGACATCATTGAAGAATACTCCTAGCTGGTATCATTGATTACATTTAGTCACGCGAACGGGCTAAAGGCGGATCTGGGTTGACTACGCATCACGGAAGTTCGCTTTGCCTGCAGTTAGGAAAACAACGTTGGACTCGCAGCCTTAGTAGACACGCAATCGCGCCACTCTCGCCAATTTAATCCAAAGAAGTTGAAAAATCCCCGAGGCTGTTTTAACATACGCGTGACGTCGGTTGCACTTTTCATTTCAATGCGTTCCTATAGAATAACCAAAGAAATCGGCTTTCTCAAAGAGGAAAATAGACTAATTTGGTCAAAAATATCTTCTAATTTGGAAAATTCCAGCATAATTCGACCAAAGTGGACCAAAATGTTTTTTAATTCAGAATATTTAATTTGGTCTATTTGGTCAAATTCTGTTGGAATCTTCCAATTTAAAAGTTTCTTCATCATTGGAAAAGAATATTTCTCTGGTTATGCGTGAGCAAATTGAATGAAATTTGAGAGCTTGGCGCGAGATCAATTTGACAAGCTGCCCGGTTGCGTATCTACTTTAAAGATACAAAATGATTTACACTATTTAAAGTGTTAGAATAAATTTCGGTACAACATGAACATAATAAACCTTTTGAAACACGACGAAGCGACCGGGTTTGGGGAAAAAGGCAGGGTTTACTTCTGACTAAATTATTAATATTGTACTTGTATTTTTACTCCACTTAGTACACAATGAATGTCCGATAAAATTTCCACAAAAAGGAGGTCTCTGGACCAATGTCCGATAATGTTGTTTCTTTATTTCTAGGAGCCAATAAGCCAGTGGGCTTATGGCATTTCGAGAGGCCCCGAGTCTTGGTTGGTGAGCTGGTTGAAATTTCGTTACTATGCGACTGATAAGGTTTAATAAAATTTATAAGCCTGGGAATTCAAATAGGCGTGCATGCTTTTGCCCTAGGTTAATGGATTATAGTCGCGAAAAGTCAAGTAAAGACGCCATGCACTTACAGGTTTGACATCTCTGTGTAGGAAGCCAACGTCGTGAATGCTCTCGATAGCCCTGAGTATTTGAAGACCCAATCGAAGCGTGGTACTAAGACTGAAAGCTCCCCTAGGTTGACTACGTCGTAGTTCGGCCAAGTTCTTGCCTTGCAGTTGCATCACTACGTAATTGAAACGGTCGTTGCGACCGCAACCGATGAAGCGGCACACGTGCTCTTTACCTGCAAAATTCAAAACGATGCTTAGTGAAAAATAAAAAAGGAAACGATAAAGAGTTAATGGATCGCAAACATTTCCCCAAAATATCGGATATAGCGGTAGCCGCGATTATTTCAACTTTCCAAGTAATTAAAAGGCTATTAGAGGATTATAGCCTTATATTAGCTCTCCAGACTCGAGCCGTAAGGAAAATCTATTCAGCAACACGCATTAAGAATATAAGGATACCGAATTAAGCTTAACGAGCTTCAGTTTTTAAGAGCAGTCGTCGCCAGCTAGGAAACTTTACCCTTTTCTATAGAGGATTTCACGTTTAAAAAGGCCATAAAGTTTCTTTTGGATTTTTGATAGACTCAACTGAGAAAATAGCTAAAATTCCAAATTATTGTAAAGGTTTCGAGGTAGAATATTAATGGTATACATCGTTAGATGATGATCTACTTGGTATATACCCATTGAATAGAATCCTATTGGACCGAATTTCCATTGGTCCGAAATAAAAAATAAATAGTCCCAATCAACCGAATCTTGGCCGACCGAGCCCAATGCACCGAATTCCCATTGAACCGAAATCCCGCTGAACCGAATCCCCCATAGACCGAATTTCCCATTGGGCCGAAACCAAAAAGGGCGTCCCGATGAATTTAAGCCGATAATGGTTAGGTTAGGTTAGGTTAGGTTAGGTTAGGTTAGAATGTGTTAATGGACTTCTGATTGTGAACGTCGGTCGAATGGGATTGACGGTCGAATGGGATTCGGTCGAATGGGATTGACGGTCGAATGGGATTCGGTCGAATGGGATTCTGGTTTACGAAAACGTATCGGTTGAATGGGATTGTGGATCGAATGGGATTCTGCCCAATGGGATTCTGTCCAATGGAATTCTGTCCAATGGTCGAGAAGCATTTACTTCAAGGGAAAGCAAAAAATAGAGAACGTGTTTTGAATTCATTTTAAAACCTTCACAGAAAATTATTAAAAGGGGACTGTCGCGAATTTTTCACGAATCCAAATGAAAATTAAGTAGAATTTTTGCCAAAATCGTTGAAAAACGATTCAAAATATATATTTGACAGAAAAAATTACAGCGGCAGTAAAAATATATATTTTAAAATAAAAATTACCTCCAATACTACGTCATCACTATGGTCACGTGATTTCGCTATCGTAGAGCCTACAGTTGAATCTCGCGCGTTTTGATACGAGTGATAATGCCGTTTTTCGCGCGGTCTTTTTCATAAAAGTACTTAATTCGGAAAGTTCTACCTTTCGTACGAAAAATTATTGTTAATTACGTTCCAGAAATAAACTAAGTCATATATGGAAAACATATTACGATATAATTTTGACATTTTCATTTTGGAGTTTCTTAAGAACCAAAAAGTATAAAATAATAAAACTAAAAACATAAACCATAGACATTTGAAAAAAATGATAACAGAATAACTTTAATTAATATAGGCATAATATCTAAAAAAAATACGATCGGAGATAAGTGTGAAAAATGAGGAACTTTTTAAGCTAGTTAAAGATTGCTAATAACCTCTCATTTTTCCAGTAATTTGTCAGAAACAAATGTCAATCTTTATCCCTTCCCATAAAACAAATTCTGCACTCAATAACAAACCGAAAGCCATTTGAGGTTTTTTTACGGAGCAAAAATGGGGTCAAAGGAGCGCAGTCTGTCAAAAAAATTCAAGTGCCTCAAGTGAGTTATACGCACCAATTTACTTGTTCGATGTTCAACAACGTCTTGGCTAAATCGGCTATCATGTAGTTTAAAAGAATCGAGGTTTCAATTAACTATTATCGCCAAAAATAATACCCTAATATAAGGGTGTTGTCAAAGATCAATCGCCTAAGTTTAATCTCAGTGAATAAAAAAAAAAAAAAAATAAAATAAAATAAAAAACACAGAACAAAATTCATTGATTGAAACGAATTTTATCTAAGGATAACTTAAAGGGAGAATGAAACCTAATAACAATTATTTTTTTTCGATTCCTTATCGTTAAAAAAGCCCTAATACACCAATAAAAAGTTCACAATATAAATATTAAACTTGAAATACATAATCATGATTTTTTTAAGGTGTAGCGACCAATCGATTGTAAGTCTGGTGGAAATCTCGCGTGAACAACGGGCCTTTGCTCATTGGTCGCTGGACCTTACACGGAGGCAATTCAGGATCTCCATGAATCCCGCTAAGCCTATTTTCCGAGTAAGTTTTAAATTTATTTCTAGTTTAATATTTGTTTTGTAAACTTTTTATTGGTGGATTTAAACGATAAGGAATCGATAAAAAAAATCACTTGTTAATAGGTTGCAGTCTCCCTTTAAAGGAAAACTTGGAGCTAAAAATGAAACAGCCTTTGAATTTATTTTCGGAATCACCATGACAAAAAAACCTATACCAGATTTTTTTTCGCAATCGTATGTAGGGCTCGGCGTCTGAATAAAATTAATTAATAATTTACGATTAAATTAATTTACCGTTTCATAATTTTATACTTAAACTAAAAAAAAAAAAAAAAAAAAAAAAAAAAAAAATCACACCGTCAACGGTTAAATGTTAAAAAAGATGGTATGTTTTTGGTTAACCGTTTATCTATTGGACAAAGGCTCCAAGATAGAACCAAGAATAGAGTTAAATAGTGTTAAATCTATTCTTGATAGAACGAATAATATTTTTCGAGAAATTTCGCTTCTAATTACTCTGAACAATACGATGGCGGTCGGGAGCATTCCGACTAAAGGTGAACATATTACTTACATGAATATCTTCAAAATGCTTCAAAAGTATTACGCAAATATGTGTTTGAAACAATATTTATCATATTTTTGTTAATCGCGCCATTAAAATATTTCAAAAAGTTCTTTAACTTAACCGAAAACTCGCTTACGAGTTTGTTAATTAACCACGCATAAACCGGAATAAGCGGTTAATTGTGGACTATCGATTAATTTGGACTAAAATTCTTTATAAACATACTTTCAATGGCTAGATCCCTTATTGATAAATATTTCTGCATTTTTCGTAATAATATTTATATTGATGATTTTAATTTCAAAATAATAGAAAACGGTACCCATTTCGCCCAAATATTTCGCCCAAAATTATCTATTCCCATTTCGCCCCAGGCATTTTTTGCCCAAAATTATCTATTCCCATTTCGCCCCAGGCATTTTTTGCCCAAAATTATCTATTCCCATTTCGCCCCAGGCATTTTTTGCCCAAAATTATCTATTCCCATTTCGCCCAAGGCATTTTTTGCCCAAAATTATCTATTCCCATTTCGCCCCAGGCATTTTTTGCCCAAAATTATCTATTCCCATTTCGCCCCAGGCATTTTTTGCCCAAAATTATCTATTCCCATTTCGCCCAAGGCATTTTTTGCCCAAAATTATCTATTCCCATTTCGCCCAAGGCATTTGTCGCCCAAAATAATCTATTTCCATTTCGCCCAATCCTACTTCGCCCTAACTTATTATTTGGCCCCAAATTATCGATTCACAATTCGCCCAAACTAAATTTATTAGGTTAGGTTAGGTTAGGTTATCAAATAAAGTAAATGGTTCTTTAGATACATCAAAATGTGCGTGCAGAAATAATTAAACGGGCCCGAGGAACCGATCAAAAGGAAATTGTTCCCGAAGGCTTAACTTCTCTGTATCAAGCTAAGTCAAGTCTCTACAGATGTCGAAACACATCCAACTAATGCCGAAACCCGAGGAGACAGATTAATCTTAGGAGTGGATTGGGCGAAATGAGAAATGGACGAAATGGGAATTTGGTGATATGGCATTGGGCTAAATAGGATTGGGCCAAACGGGAATTCGGTGAAATGAGATTGGGCGAAATGGGAATTAGGTGAAATGAGATTGGGCGAAACGGGAATTAGGTGAAATGAAATTGGGCGAGATGAAATTGGGCTGTGGAACGATTATTATCTCTTAAAGAGGTTGTTTTTGAATTTTTCCACCACCTTATCAAATGGTAAAATTTTATTCAAACGCTGAGCCCTAATTGTAAGACACGTTTTTGGTGTTTAAATTAATTTCTCTAAAGTTTGGTAAAGTTTGAATGTAAGTGAAGTATAAATTCGGGCCAATCGAATTATTATTTCAGCCTCCAACAGCACTTACAATGTCCTAGCAATAAAATAATAGGTCGGCGTTTGACGCCCAAGACCTTTGGCGTCAAACACCGGCCTATTCTTCAGTATCTTTCTTTCGATAATAATTTACTTCGAATTACTTCGTTTCAACCATTGGTTGAATCATTCAATATTAAATTTTAAAGATGTATTACAGAGCTTTATTTCAATATCTCTGTAACTAAATGAGACGTGTCCTTTAAAGTAGACAAGCAACTTCACGTTGATATATCTTCATTATCTCAAATAGCGTACTGCCAGGGTCAAGTAATTTGATATTCCGTTCAGGTCTGGGCTTAAAGGTAAAAATATATAGGTTGCGGATAAAATAATCAAACTACGAGAAACCGTGTTCAGAATTTCAAGGTGGAATCGATGATATCTACTCCCGCTAGGATGCCCCATTTCCGCACAATTTTCGAGAATTATAACCTACTTCCGCACAATTTCCAAAGGGCATTTGCACAGTTTTTACATTCAAATTTGAGTTCCTCCTTTTTAACATAGCCCGTTTCCTCAAATATTTTAAATATATAATGAAAAGTCTATATTTTTTCCATAAAAGTAAACAAGTAGCTTAATCCCCTCAGCGGGGTTACACCTTAGTGTCGAATAGAATAGTTTACCGAAGCCGGGTTAGGTTAGGATGGGCTAGGTTAATTCAAACATATTTCGACACTAATACAAACATGTTTCGACACTAATTCAAACATGGTTCCACACTAATCCAAAATATTTCGACGTTATTCCCACTGTTGTTCGACGTAAGTACGTTCGGTACTATTCTTTTCGATGCTAAAACTTTTGATTCAATTCCTTTCGACTCTATTCCAGGCGCGCAAAAAATTCGACGCTAACACTACGCCCCCTATCAGCAAAGGTTCATGTAAATGTACTATCAGATTCTGATTCGATCAAGACACTCTAGCGGACGCAGTAGGTGTAAATAGAGAAATTGGAAGGAAAACTCTTTGGAGAAATTTGGAGTTGGGGGAAGACGATATAGCCAAGCGCTGCCCGCCAAATTCTTTCCCTCTCTCCCGAAAAATATCGAGGAAGAGCCCAACACACTCGAGCCAGACAGGGGTGATGACTTTTTTGGCTAGTTTTAAGTGATGGGCTAGTATGTTTACCTGGCCCTTTGTTTACAGTAAACTTGTTGTACTATCCCTACTCCTGAGATCGCGTCAAGACAAAAATGGATTTCACACAATAGCCTCACGTATTTTCAAAAGTAGATAAATTACAGGTAGGGGTTTGGAAAAGATAATAATATCTGGATAATTAGTTAATTATTATAATAATTAGTTACATATTTCGATTACATTTTCGATTTATCATAGACTTCCCTGGGATAATTTCAATTACATTTTCGATTTATCATCGACTTCCCTTGGATAATTTCAATTATGAATAAATTATTAATAATAATCATAAATATCTTTATCAACCCGTGACGTCTACTATCGACTTTTGGTATTATGGTCGAATTATATTGTAATCAGGGACTGGTGTAAATGAAAAATCTATAGCTCTCACAAGTTTTGCTAATCAGTTTTGATACCGTCGTTCTAGGTCACAATGATTTGACTAATATATAAAGTAAACCTTTAAATTTTTTTTCATCCTGACCATACACAGCTCTGAATGTAGGATATAATTGCCCCAATTTGTGGCGCAAGACCCAATTCACTGCCCACAATCCCTCGATATATACTTAGATCTAGTATGTCTTTTAAATTGGATTAATATTATTAAGGTAATTTATTTATAAACTTATTTCGATGACGTAATCCAACGTAACCTAACACAACCTATTCTAACCTAAACCCAATCTGAAAAAAAAAAAAAAAAACGCTTGCAGAATTGACCAAAGTTCTATTAAATTAGAATTATTCTATTTACTCATTTTCTGCAACTACACATTTTCAATCGGAAATCACGTTATATAGGGTGAACGGGCTGTACCTTTGACTTTACTAAAGAGATTACGCATACTTTTTAAAATCCCTGCCTTTGACAGAGCCAAATTGATTACGCGTAATCCGTAATCGGTGTACACAAAATCCGAGAGTGATCAGCCCCACGTGGCAGACTTTAACAGATTTAAGCGAAGAGATATTTTACCTTGTAATTTTTTGAGCACGGCGACTTCCATTTTGAGAACTTGTTTGGCCTGTTTGGCGGACTCGAGCTTGAGGGCGACGAGTTCGTGAGTGACGAGATCGAGTCCCTCGTAGATCTCACCGAACCCGCCGCCGCCGATCTTCTTAACCACTTTCCATCGCTCCTTGACGACATGTCCGGGCTGCAAGAGGTCCTCGCTGGTCATAGTGATCCGGAAGCTGACGAAATTATCGTGGGCGTCGTCTTCCTCGACCCCTCGGCAGTCGCTACACTCCGACTCGACCTCCTCCTCCTCCTCATACGACCCATCGTAGATGATGCTACGGAAAAAAAAGGAAACGCGATTCTTTTAATTCAATCGAGAAACTCTAGTTACATGGTAACTTTTTGGAATAGAATAAGCGAATGAGATTTACATGAAGTTCACAGGCGGTAATGCTATACAGACCGCATGGTTCACTTAAATGGTTTGTTCCCATTTCGCCCAATCCTACTTCACCCAAACGTATTATCATTTGGCCCAAAATTATCGATTCCTAATTCGGCAAAACCAAAATTTCCTTGTCCCAATTCGCCCAGTCCCACTTCGCCCAATCGTTTTATCAGTTAGTTCAGAATTATATATTTCCATTTCGCTCAACCTAAAAATTCCTTTTCCCCCCTCAAACATAGCCTATCACAGAAGAGGGGTTTTTGAATGAAATGGAACTGAATCTTCGGTTCAAGAAGACTTGTCGTAATTGAAAAAATTAATTATGATCAATGTACGATAAACCTATCTTTATATTCCATTCTGAGCAGTGTACGAAAGGAACCGACGTCCATTATCTATTTCTCGCGTAATGGCCGTTCTCAATCAAGATGGCGGAAGCGCCTCATGAACTGTCAAAGCAATAAGCGAACTTCTGAGCCCATTGGTTACATTACGCCAAAATGAACTAATGAGCGTCGGCCCTTGAATTCCGACTTTGCCCATGTCATATCATGAATTCATGATAGGTGTTTATAAAACCCCTTAAATCCTGGCAACAACACATAGTTTTAACTAATGCCGTTCCCTTAGTGTTGCCAACATCTTGTGAGCGCAAACTGAAGCTGAGAGAAAGGCTAGCAGTTCATTTTTGGAACTGATCTGTTCTGAGCCGCGCTCACAAGTTCCTAGCAACCTTGCAATGAAAGGAAAGCTGAGTAAAATGGGTGAGATTTTCTTTTGCTCTTTTATCGAAAACTACTTATACTTATAATGTAGTCTTATATAGTTCTCCACAATCTTGACTGGTAAACAACGAAACATTTACTTTAAGCGAGGTGACCTATAACAGTCTATCACTTGGTAATTTACAACATGTGGGGCAAAATCCCCGATGTACGCAATTTTTTAGTACACAAATTTCCTAGGAAAAAAAAAAACACATTTCGTTTTCTCCCCGAATCGTTACTACCTACGCTTTAACTCGAAGGAGACAAACATAAACCTTCGGGGCTTTCCATAAAAATACTGAAGAACTAGTCCTTGATACAAAATATGGCTCAAAAGAGCGCGTTTCTTTTAATCCCCGCGGCAAAGATGTCATAAGCTTTCACAGCCCATACATTCATAACACCAGAAAAGACTTCTGTGCGGTAAACAATCTTATAAAGAGAACTGTAGGTTCAACTCTCTCGTCGAAAGGTTTCGAAATTTTAGATTTATTCTCAGAAGATCTTAAGGGAGGTTGAAAACAAGTGCCTAAAATACTAAAATTGCGAAAAAAATGTATTTAAATAATTTAGAGAAGTACTTTGAAATTTCGAACTTATAGGTCGACCACCGTTTTGAATCCCATTCTTTTCTGGAGATAATTCGAGGCGAGTGAATCAAATATCGTATTTTTATTCCAATATTATATATCCAAGTGGTAAATGCCCAAAAGGTGGAGCCACAATTCCCATAAAAATCCTTATCAGTTCTAGCAAGGAGGATCAGAGAAGGAGAGGAAATGTGGGGCTGCGTTGAGTTAGAGAGAGAAGAGCCAACCTCCCACTCGGGTGGAAAGGGGGGATAGGAAATTCTCGAGGTAAACTGTTGTCACGTGGTCGCTAGCTAGCGCGTCTCATAAAGGATTCGTTTTACCCACGCGACAACATTTTACCACGAAACGTCTCTACCCCCGTTCTCCCAGAGTGGGAGTTTAGGCCGACGCAGTAGGAACCGCGCCGTCCCCACATTTCCTCTCCTTCTCTGATCCTCCTTGGTTCTAGCAAAGTATTCTTTGACTGTGGCGCCATCTAATATAACACGTAATATTTTCTCAAAGAAAAATTCTGATTGGCTGGGCTCCTTTTTCCTACACGGCCCACGGGGCAAGAATGCAAGATCAGGGGTGTCGCGAGGGGGTCATAATACTTGATTGGAGGAAGGGACTTTTTTATAAACAATTTTTTTTTCTTCAGACACCCTTTAAAGGGACTATCTGCGCTTCTTAATTCCCTTTTATAGTTGTCTTCTTTTCTAGCTTAGCAGACGACGTTTACCATAGCAAATTATGCAGTCAAAAGCTAGGTTGTGTCCATAATGGAAGAGCATTTTAAAGGGGCAAATGTCACAGCAGATAGGGCTTTTAAGCTTAGTTTCCACTAGCTCGAGTAACGGTGCGTTTTTCATTACGCGCCTTAAAACTCTCGACTAATTCGCCGCGAACTTGAATTTTTTTCTAGGATGGATTCTACAGCAGCTAAGACCAAACACTAAGCCTAATTTTCAAATATCGTCGACTGCGTGTTATCCTTCCTTTAAACTTATCGATAAATCCGAAAAAATCTACAGCAAACTGTCGACGTACGTAGTACCACTTCTATATAAAAATCAATTCCAGTCCCAAAATTTGAACCCGCTAAGAGGAAGTAGATTTTTCAATATATCTCGAACCCTAACTGTATAAGTCGTATAAAGGCCCAAGGCCAAGGAAAGAGTTAGTGAAGGAACTCCCGTGGGAGGACGTTACAGTCGCTAGCCCTTTTAAATCAAGTACAAACAGATGTCGAACATACATCAAAAGAAAAAAAAAAAACATTGGAACTAAATAATAATAAAGAATTCATCATTCATCTCATAGGACAGACTTGCCATATCGCGCAAAAAATACTTGAAAAAAATGAAAAGTTTAGTTAATTTACGCCATATAAGTAATATTTCTACAGGAAACGGGTATTATTTTGGGCTAAGACATCCGTTCAACATAATTTTAGAAAACACTAGGCCTACAATAGCTTTGAGCAAATGGATCAATAACAAATTGAAAATAGACTGAATGGGGTCAAACCAGAGCTCGGCGTGTGAATAAAATTTTACAGTTTGATAAGGTGGTGCAAAAATAATCATATCCCAATTTAATAGATAAAATCGATTATTTTGAAAAAATCTGATAAATTTATCAAAAATGAATATATTTTCATTAATATAACCTTATCTAGCCATTTAAAGTTGGTTTATAAAGAATTTTAGTCCAAATTAATCGATTATACGAAATTAACCGCTTATTCCGGTTTATACGTGTTTAATTACCAAACTCGTAAGCGAGTTTTCGATTAAATTAAACCACTTTTTGAAATATTTTAATGGCGCAAATAACAAAAATTACGATAAATATTGTTTCTAACGCATATTTGCTTAATACTTTGTAATAATTTTGAAGATACTCGTGAAAGTAATATTTCCACCGAATAATCGATGACAGCCTTCGTGTTAATCAAATTAGAAGCGAAATTTCCCAAAAATATTATTCATTCTATCTTGGAGCCTTTGTACAATGGATAAAAACGGTTAAGCAAAAACATTCCATCCATTTTAACGTTTAATCGTTAGTGAAAACGGCGTAATTTTTAAGATAACTGTTTTTAAAGATAAAGAATAAAATTATATGAAATTGTAAAATTAACAAAAACATTTAGGGTTAATCGTAAATAATCGCAAAATTAGCAGATAATTTTATCCAAACGTCGAGTCCTAGTTGAAAAATTCAAATTGGTTGAGACTCGCACCCGTATTTCCCAACAAAACATTTTTAGAAATGTCTAAAAATTATTTCTAAACGTTTTCAAGTCCTGTAGCGACGGGAGGAAAGATCGAGGGTAGACTTTGGCATTGAAAAAGTTGCATTTACAAAGCAATAATTTAGAGTAGTGTCGACGTGGGACTCATCCGTAATTTGGCCTTGGCTCAAAGGTTTCTCTCGCCGACTGTAAAAACTTTGAAAGAAATATATAAAGGCCATTAGACCCTCTTCTTGAGTCAAAGTAGAGTGACGTTAGAAAAAGGGGTTTCGGTGGAGAATTAGAAGCTTAGACAATCAACCCTTCGCAGCGTCAGCGGCGTTGCTTCGAAAAAACTTAGAAGTTGTATATTTTTCTATGATAGAATGGATGTTTTCGAAAGGAAGGGTTTTTTTGTTTTGTTTTTTTTTCGTTGGCCACCACCTTTTCTTTCTTCCAGTGTTAGAGTCGATCAATTAAGATAAGTAATAATACGTATAATGAATGTTTCTTTCTGTCTCTCGAAAGTCTTTTGGCGCTACGTGACGTCAAACTCTCCATAGATAATATTTCTTTATATTTTGAAATGTTATTTTTCTACAGTTAAAACTAAACCCATGCAGTGGCTATGAAGTTAAATAATTATTCGGCAAATAAATTATCTTGTTTTCGTTAAAGGGAAATGCAACAGCTTTCAATTCACATTCAAAATCTGCACGCAAACTTATAAATAAAATTAAATTTTCCACAATATTTAGGCGTCATTGTGTTTAATTTAAAGGGAAATATGAAGCTATAAATGGAACAGCTTTTGAATTATTTTCGGAATCAGTGCCAAAAATAATTTTAGAACAATTTTAGACACCTTTTTGGTGTTTAAATTAATTTCTAGAGTTTGGTAAAGTTTCAATAAAAGTGTATATAAATTCGGGCCAATCATTATTTCGGCCTTCAACAGCGCTTGCAATATCCTAACATTAAGAGAATAGACGAATTCGAAAAAGAAGAGGAACTTGCAAGGATAGCGCGCCATTGGGGTATACTCTTTACGCGCCGATCGGTTAAGAGATGTCGCTATCGAAGTTCCCATTCTGATCCTAAGCTATGACGAGAGAGACAAACTAGGTGGTAATCCCTCCCCTCGCGCTTCGAGACTTGACGCGTTTCCCATAGCAACGGGTGTAATAGGTGGATAGGTACGAGAGCGAGAGATAGAGTTGGGCGCAGGCGCACCATCATTTGTGATAATTCATCATTATATTTGTACTCCAATGGCCGTAGCCTCCTGGAGGTTGGTTTATGAGTATGGAAAATTCGAATTCGTCAATAGACCGGCGTTTTTAGGCCAGGGTCTTAGTTATGAAACGTCGGCCTATTCTAGCTATGACGTCTACGTTTGTGTTTACTACTGAACGTTAATTTGAAATAAGTTATAAACTTTTGATAAGATATAATTGAAGTTACAAAAAAAAAAAAAAAAAAAAAAAAAAAAAAAAAAATTACGAGCGTAAACTTGACAAATTTCCATAAGATTTACACCTAAAATGTTGCCAAAAATATTTTCTTAGCGCAAAAAGATATATTTATTCCTGTGACCGTGATATTTTGAGCTAAAAATCGGGAATGTTAAGATAAAAGACGGTTAAAACTTTTTTTTAAACTAAACTCCCTCATAACGAGATAAGAATTTGAAAATAAAACTTGAAAAAAAACGAGGAATGGAAAATAATATTTGAAGAGAAATAAAATTTCTAGCGACAGAATGTCGGACGAGCTTGGAGCAAAAAAGAAAAGACGGCTTAAGGCAATTTGAGATTGATAAAAAAATATTCCTATATTCAAACGATAATATTGCTTTCAACATGTACAACCCTGGTATTAAGAAACAAAACCATAGACATTATAAGGAGCCTAACATTGAACGCGTGGAAAACTCTAAATGATTTCGATTATTATAAAGAAAGAATGGCGGTGCGCTAGTAAATGCTTATATTCCCTCATTACACAGATGAGGAGAGTTAGGCTTAGTGCTTGGTGCTGGGGGAGGGTTATTGGGATTTCTTGGCAGCAAAGCCAAGTTTACAGGGATGACACAACGTTCGTTGTTAAAGGTCAAGTGAAACTAACTATATATAATAAATAATTGGAAATCCATATTGACGGTAATATAGAGCTCGGAATCGGATAACTTCGGATATTTATTGATGACTATAGGTTTATTTCAGATAGATTAATTAATTGTACTGTTAATATAAAACCACAAATTATATAAACAGACGCGTATCAAATGTATACGAATTATCCGGAGATAAAATTTAAAGCTCGATTAATAAACAAATTACGCGTTTATTCAAACGGACAACGCGAAGATAAAATATGACGTATCTCAAAATTCGTGTAGAATGAAATATAATAATTATATTTTAATCTAAATTGAAAGGAACAGCGACTAAATCACTACATTCTAGCTTCGAGATCTCAATTTGGATTAAAATCCGCGAAGCAACTCGAGTTTCAAATTTTCTTATCGGCGAATGAATAATTCTTATAACGTAGCGATTTCCTATAACAATGAGTACGAATAACAAGTTTGCCTTACATTTAAATACGAATAAAAAATGGATATGGTTTTCGTGAACGGATAATATTTAATTGACATTCACAATGGTCTTATTCAATATACAAAAATTATACTAATTCCAAGCTCTAAGTATAGTCAGATAATTCGCAAAAAGATGTCTAAATGATCTATAATATATCGAAAATTCTTGGAAAACTTGAACTTTTACTATACTTAAAAGAATTTTCTTGACCCTTTCCCTTTGAGATTGGGTGTAGCGAGTGCGATAGAGAGATGGCGAATTTCAGACAGGATGACGCTATCTTCCCCAACAACTAAAAAAGGTTTTCCCGGGAAAACACGTTATATCAACAACAAAATAAACGCGAAGGCTATTTTCGAGAGAAGAGATAGTGTACTGGATATTGGCAAGGATTCTACGCACGCTCGTCTCGACGCCCAATACCATAACGGATCACAAATCTTAACCTTTTGATTTCAATTTTTATGGAAACCAAAACACTTGTTTGGCTGAATAAAAGGAAAAATGCTAGTTTCATGTCCGTAATTTTTATGTACAGCTATGGTATACATTCAATTGGGAATCCATTGTTTCTTAGAGTTACATTTAGATTCTAATTACGTCAATAATTTCTTAAAAATTTAGGACTTAGGGCTTGGCTAATTTTGCGATTATTTACGACTAACCCTAATTTATTTGTTAATTTTAACGTTTCATAAATTTATAATTTATCTTTAAAAACAATTATCTAAAAAAACACACCGTTTTCATTAACGGTTAAAAAAGTATGGTATGTTTTTGGTTAACCATTTATCCATTATACAAAGGCTCCAAGATAGAATGAATAATATTTTTCGGGAAATTTCGCTTCCAATTATTATGAACTATACGATGGTGGTCATCGATTATTCGGAATAAAGGTGAAAATATTTAATCGAAAACTTGCTGACGAGTTTGTTAATTAACCACGGATAAACCGGAATAAGCGGTTAATTGCGGATAATCGAATAATTTGGACCAAAACTCTTTATAAACAAAGCTTAAGTCGCTAGATATGGTTATAATACAAATATATTACAGTTATATTGAAGAATTTCACTTGAAAATAATTGAAAATGTGTATTTTTTATCGCAACTGGGGTACGATTATTATCTCTTAACAGAAGCCGATGAAACCCTCCTTTGAAGTCCACTACTCTAATGTTCCATATAGCGCTCCTCTCTGTATGGGTAAAATTCACAATTTTACGAGATCGGAGGGGTCCTACTTCACACCCCCTGTCTATGGAAAATTGGAAATTCTCTCTCTCCACAAACGACGAGGTTTTTTTGACGAACTCCAAGGCTGCTAGAGATACTCGCTCGACGAACTCCCTCTCCGAAAATATCTACCGTTAGGAGGCGTACGAATCGCGCTTTTTGAAACTAACCCATACAGAGAGGGAGTAATAGACTTCAAAGGAGGGTTTCATCGGCTTCTGCTCTTAATGATGTTGTTTTTTAATTTTTGCACCTGCACCTTATACATCAAATTTTATCCAAACGCCGCGCCCAACTGTCTCCTTTCTGTTTAGCTACAACCCTTTATCCATACCCGTTGTTTTTCAGCAACCGGGTTGCCACCATAGATATCGTATATATAACTGGCTAGATACATTTCCCTGGGTTAGGCCCGAGGAGTAAAACGCGGAGGGGACAAATAGCAGACGACGGCTATTATCTGGGGAAAAATCTGAACAGCGCCATCTATATTAGATACCTGGAACCTCTAATTAAGTGCTTTTTCAAAAACCCGCGGGAATTTTTGTTTCTTTTGTAAAGAAACTATAAGAAATAAAGCTCGGCTATTTTTGAAGCAAGTGTTTTTTTTTTTAATACTAAATGGTTAAAACCTGTTCGTTTTCACATTGCCGTAATAAGTCAACCACTAGAAAAGAAATATCTTTTCACATGTATGAACAAAACTACTCAAGAATTAAGTAAATTAATAACTAATATCATGCAAATTTATAGATTTCCCATATACAACCCGGAATTACATGCCAAATGGAATGAGGCTGTTGATTTAGATGATTTTAGGCCTAATTCCAATTCCTTCATTTGCAGCGAACATTTTTTGGAAAGTGATATTGTCCACCGAAATGGCAAACGATTTCTTTCAAAGCAAGCAATACCTTCCAAGGTTTATACTTAAGCAATTACACTTTTTGGTAGTGTTTAATCAACAATTTTTTATTTATACGAAGAATCTGCAAAAACCGACGTATTCTGATGTTTTACCTCTAAATTTTGATCATGAAACTTTGCGTGTAGGTAATTTAATTGAATCTATTTGAAAAGGATTACGCTTCCCTTGTCATGCAAAGTCAAAATATTCACCCATTTTGCTCGTCTTGTAGTCAGTTCTAGAACTTGTATCGTAATTGTAAGCAGAGTTAAACTGAAATTCCATTATAGAGAAGGCCAAGGGTTAGCGAACCAAATAATATTTATTGATTTAAATAATATATATGTTATATTTACCTTTTAAAAATTGATGGATCATGTAAAAAACAACTTTTTTAACACGTTTTGAGCCGATTTCATTCTCTTCTGTCGAATAATATTAAAAAAAAAAAAAAAAAAAAAACATTTTCTGGCCGAAGCGGGAAAATTAAACTTCTCGCATTTTGAGCTTTCCATTTTCGGGTATAGATGGCGCTGATCTGATTTTTCCCCAGCATTGTAGGTCTCCATAGCCGTAGTCTGCTATCTATACCTCCCGTATTTTCCCTCGATTTAATACGGTATCTAGCCAGTTATATATACGATATCTATGGTTGCCACTGATTTTTAATTTTAGAGTTCTAGGACTTTCACAGTTATCTGAATTAAATTTACAGATTTTCCATGACCATCTACATCATTTCTTCTTGACCATTTTAAATATATTAATACATAACTAGTGTCGAGGTATTAAAGTGAGGCTCTCACCATTTTACGTCTTGAATGCCTACCGAGTTTTATCATACTATTAAAACCAAAATTTATGTTTTATCCATTTTTATGGTATTTTCTACACTAAAAACAGTTTAACTGGAAATTTATTACGTTTCCTGGTAGCTTTAAGTTTAATATTCCAACAAACCCTTTTAAATTTATGTTCATTATTCCTATGACTTATTTAACATTATACAAGTTTAAAGGTTTTTTGGATTTTGCCAACCTCTTTTGAACAGATATTATTTCGAATAATCGCAATGGTTAAAAATTGGGTAGTAGGGGCAAAGGGTGGGCTTCTCGTTGCACATTGTAGCGCGAAGGTTGGAACACTTTTACAGGCGTCATTGCTGGTATCATAGAAAACTAATAACGCATGATGTTGGAAGATTGTACACGAAGTTGAAACTTAAAAAAATAGTAGATCAAATTATATTTTGTAACCTACTCGAATTCTCATGTTTAACTACTAAAAAATAAGATAACTGTATAAAACCTGAAAGCATATTATAAATACTTGTATTAGTTCACTTCGTATCTTTAATCACGCTGTTGTTTAATTTTAATTATTAACCATAGACGCTCGAACAAGGACATTTTAACTTTTAATTATCAGAGTCATCTTTTAAAGGGAGAATGCAACCTAACAATAAGTGAATTTTATCAATTCATTATCGTTTAAGTAACCCTAATCCAACCATAAAAATAGGCTGGATTCATGGAGATTCTGAACTCCCCATATAAGTACCAGCGACCAATGACATTGATCGATGGCCCTTA
The DNA here is from genome assembly GCA_963920705.1 of Odiellus spinosus. Classification (NCBI taxonomy): domain Eukaryota; kingdom Metazoa; phylum Arthropoda; class Arachnida; order Opiliones; family Phalangiidae; genus Odiellus; species Odiellus spinosus. The sequence goes on along the minus strand of OY987227.1, from coordinate 4,721,370 downwards.
TATGGGGAAAGCAGGATCTCCACGAATCCAGCTAAGCCTATTTTTCGGGTAAGTTTTAAATTTATAGTCTAGTTTTATATTGTTTCCAATTTTTTACTGATGAATTAGATAAAAAAATCACTTGTTGTTAGGTTGCATTCTAACTTTAATATAAGAAGTCACGACATTTTTTGGTACGACATTTTGGAAGCGAAATTTCCCGAAAAAATTATTCATTCTATCTTCAAGAATTTGTCCAAATTAACTAAAATCATATCAGCTATTTTAGTGAAAATGGTCTAATTTTTTTTGGATAATTGTTTTTAAAGATAGAATATTAAATTATAAAACGTTAAAATTAACATTTAGGGTTAATTGTAAATAATAGAAAAATTAGATAATATTCTCCAAACGCCGAACCTAGCTAACTCTGGGCACTGCCTTCTCTAATACTAGGCCACGAAATGCCAACTACAATCGCGAGTCTCGCGTCGCCAAGAGCCAATTAGATAAGGCTCTATCGAAGTAAGATCGTAGAACTCCTAGCGACATCTAGGTGATAACGTAGAGATCTTGATTTAAATTTACGATTTGATTTAGAACTTGCTTTTAATGTAAATATTTAAAAATCACTGTTTAATTATTTAAATTAAATCCTAATTAATTTATTCTCCATTATTAACCTAAAATTCGTATCTATTTTTTAATTTTCGGCCTACATTTGAATTTCCCGCTTTTTTTTAACCTCAAGAAAGCGACGTCTAACGATATTTTTGAAATCGGTAACGCCACCCCCTTGCATTTCCTACGGATAGGCATATTATTAAAGAAGGCTGTGCTCTGGGTAATGTCATTTTTCCCTTTTATGAAAACTATGTATATGGAACAACAAACCCGTTTTAATCCAAAAGAGCTTATTAAATTATAAAAGAAATATTAAAAAAACCTTAAGGTCTAATTAAATTTTATGGACTATCTTTTTCTTTTTTTTTCTTTTTTTATAAAAATAATTGGCTTTTAGAGTCTTTGGCGATGTTTTATTTATTATTGTTTTATTTTATTATTATTATTTTCCGTCTCAAAAAGTGGCTTTAGGGATTTATTTTCTGGAAAGCCTTAAAAATAATGGGCTTTGAAAAAAAAATGTCTACCAAGAACATATTTATAATCATAAACTGAAAGTATTATTTATTCACCGATTTTTAGAATAATTGTAGGCATTTTGAATTTTCCAAAGACACGTAACATGTTTATTTGTCAGCGCGCTCAAAGCTACACTAGCCTTAAAGGGAGGGTGAAGAGGCAAATCAAGTGATTTTTACCTCCCCGACTGAACTTTAGTTCAGGGGGAGGTGTTACACTGGTCGTGTCTGTGTGTCTGTCTGTGTGTCTGTCTGTGTGTCTGTCTGTGTGTCTGTCTGTGTGTGTAAGCGGATATCCTGTGTAAACGGAAGTCACGTGACCTAGCTCGTGGAGCCAAAAGTCTAGAGACGTAATCATACCAGCTTATCGTTCAATTCCGGGGAATTACCTCCTTTAAGCGTGGCTGCCACATTGAGTTTCAAGTGTCGTGCAAAGACATACAACAGGACGTCTCCCATTGCACATCATCGCATTCCACCATCCACTTTACGGTCGAACCTTGATGCTGAACAGCCGAAGGCGATTATAAGCAATGGGACGTCTCCCACTGTCATAATCACCTCCGACCATCCCCGCACCAAGGTCCAACCTCCAGTTTCCGATCTCAGCGTTCCATACTAGCGAGGCGTCCCCCACTAGTACAGTTCACATCAACCTTCCACTGACTCCAAACATCGCCCCACCAATGGGTAAATTGCGTCGCCAAGCGCCTAGAGATCAAGAATCAGCAAGACATTGAAAGGGGGGGGGTTTTCCCCCTAACTTCATGGCCATCACGCACGGTTACTTCGATTAATATAGCCCTTCGAAAGGTTTATATAGTATCTTTTTGGAACGTATGCAAATTAGCCTCATGGGGTGATTTTGTTTGATATTGTTTAGGGAAATGAAACGCAATATTAATTTATATTATAATTAAAAATATTAAAATGGTTCATCTTAATCTAATTAATTAGAAAGTCGAAAAATTAATTTAAAATTCGAGATAGTTTAGAAGTTATTTGAGAATTTATGCAAAAATTTAAAGAAATTTGACCGATTAATGGCAGTTTTAGTTGGCAGCATGCGCCTAAGCTATTTTCCATATATATCATTTACTCGAAAAAGCAAAGGTATAACGGGCAGTATAGGCTTATCTCTGGTGCAAACTTGGGGTGGATTGAAGAACTTAAATAAAGGTGCGTTTACACGGGTATGGAAGATTGAAACAACATAATTTAGATAAGAGATAAGACAATAATAACTTCGATTATACTCGGTGAATTTTTAAGCAGTTCAAGGGGAATTGGTGTATAAGATTTGAAGCTGAGGCGGATTTATGCATAATGTTAAACCACTTAAGAAAAATGATAGTCGTGAAAACTCTCCTCGAACAGAAGTAGAGTAGGTTTCCAGTGTATTTGTGACACGTGTAAAATCGAGTTCGCCAGCACGCGAGTATGTGTAGAGCACTAAATTTGAAGTCGGAAACCTCTTTACGCATGGAAAATATCAATGTGATTTTTTTTGATATTCTTGGGAGAATCAGCTTCATGTATGGGGAAATATCGTAATCTTCTGGCAAACTTGCAAACAGTGGCGTATTTGGTTTTAATTACTGGCACGGATTTTCAAATTAATTTTTTTATAATTTTCGCGCGTTTCGCAAATGTATTTCGTGCGAAATTGTGTACATGCGCAGAGCGAACCAGGTTAACGCGGATACACACAGACCTGTTTTTACGCGTTTCACGCTCGTGAACTCATAGAAGTACCATTAGCACGCGCGAGCGAGGTGCAAACCACTCTAGAAAAATTTTGTACACCTGATTCCAGATTCATTTGATTGTCAGTGATTCCGAATCAATTCGCGTGATTCCGAATTGATTCGTGATTCGCGTGATTCCGAATCGATTCTCGTGATTCCGAATCGATTCGCGTGATTCCGTATCGATTCGCGTGATTCCGTATCGATTCTCGTGATTCCGAATCGATTCGCGTGATTCCGAATCGATTCGCGTGATTCCGTATCGATTCTCCTGATTCCGAATCTATTCGCGTGATTCCGAATCGATTCGCGTGATTCCGTATCGATTCTCCTGATTCCGAATCGATTCGCGTGATTCCATTTAGTTTGTACACCTGATTCCAAGAGTGGTTTGCCCATTGCCCCTCGCGCGTGACCGTGAAAAGCGTGAAAATAGGTCTGTGTGAATCCGGCTTTAGTCATGCCACAATTAACAATTGACGAACTTTCTTAAACCGGATTGACATTGAAATTTCTCGTGTTTTAATAGTCATGTATGATATGGTTGACCCAAGAGTGAAATGTAGACAGAGTGAGGAAAAGAATCACGTGATTGGATCTCGTGATGACTGCTAGTTTTAGTTTCACACTTTTTCATACATGAATTTAATGTTAATCCCAATTAAGTATAATAGAACCAGGCTTTTAATGCCTACTGTCGTGTATTTCCGGTAACATTTTAGCTAGTGTGGAGTCACGTAAAATGACGTTTGTTTCACAACTTGGTATATTTTTACTCAGGCCTGCCCTGTCAGAAAAAAAATATATAAAAAATTTATGGTAGGGCCAAAAGAGAAACATCTATTCTTTACTCACAGCATTATCACCAAAAAACGTGTTTTTAGACGTAGGCTTATAAGGTATCTGTAGGTCGTGTAGCACCAAAAAGCGAAATTGTACGTCACAGTTCGTAGTTTAGCGTGTTATGCGGAAAGCTTATTCGTTAATTGTTTATTGAATATGTTTATTTACGGTTATATGACGATACCGAGGTCATAACTTGATTTTGATCAAATATTTTGCCTAATGACGTTACTTGGTCTACAAATACTCTAGTTTTCTTAACGCCGATATGATTTTACTGAGGGACCTTGACCTTGCTTATCTAAATTTTAATTTATTGAACGTAAAATCGTTTCATTTCTTTTGAAATCTTCGACGAAGTTTGTTCTCTAGAGATTTGACTCGTTGAAATTTTAAATTAAGTTTCATTCGTTTGAATACAATTTATTGGTAAGGAAGTAATTTTGAATTTGAATCATTTATTTGATGCGTTTATTATTTGTTTGGACATTTTTGGTATATTTTCATTGACCTGAACTCTAATTTTTATTACTGAGTTGTGACTGAAATATTAGTTTGGAAATCAAAAGGTTTTTTTTTTCTGACTCATTTTTCTCTGTAGTAATTTTTTGTTTTCGTAAAAGAGTTATTAATGCCTACTGTCGTTTATTTTCGGTGATGTTTTAGCTAGTGTGTAGTCACGTAAAATAACGTTTGTTTCACAACTTGTGTTGTATACTGAAGCCATGTATAGGTTCAATTTGATATAACATTTTGCCTTTTCACGTTACTTGGTCTACAAATACTCTACAACCGTCAAAATTCTGATATGGTTTTAAAAGAAGAACCTTGACCTTGTGTATTTAATCTCATATCGAGATTAAATGTTTTTCGCATCTAATTTTAATTGGTTTATCAATATGTTATTTGTATAGATTTTTTTTTAAGATTTTATATTTTTTAGATTAAAATAAATTATTATTCCAGAAGATTTTGTAGAATCTAGTTCTCAGGATTACCGGTGTTGAAAATTTATTTTGCTAATGTTATCTTGATGTCTGTGTTTTCTGCCCGCTATTTGGTAGTGGTAAGATTAATATTTTTAATTTTAATTAATTGACTTATTTGGCGTTTATTTGATAATTTGCTTTACTTAAATTGTTCGTGTAAGGGCTATTTTACATATTACCAAAGATTGCTAATTTCAGTTGTCTTAATTCTGATTTTTTTGTTTTAATACTGAATTATGGACTGGATTATTTATCTTGAAATCTATGTGGTTATATCTTATTTATTTTCCTTTTTTTCTCTAGTTAGGTTTGGTTTTAAGTAGAGAATTATTTAGGGTTGTGTTGGTATACTGAAGAAATGCATTTAGGTTCAATGTGATATAATATTTTGCCTATTTCGCTGTTTCTTCTACTCATCCAATACTCTACATTTCTTTTCATCTTTTATTTTAGGTAGGGTTAGGTTAGGTTAGATTACCTTAACGTCGGGGTCGGGGAGGTTATATTTTGGTTTCCCAACTTGTTTTTTCTCGATTCTTCCGCTAATTATTAAGATCTATCCGCGTAGTTAATCATTCGGGAAATACATCCCAATGATTTTAAAAATCAAAATAGATCCAGATTTCATTGTTCTTTTAAATTGACGTTTGTAATAACTACTAAAATTCGAAATTGAACGCGTTGAAAGAATTCCGAACTGTTTAACTTCTATCCTTTCTTGGTTATAGTTCAAACTCAAAACTTGAACACGACATCTTTAACAAAACAAACAGTTCCGTCGACGCTTAGTTACGCGTTCATTTCATCTTCTTTATTCTTCGGCTATTCCCCTTACAGCATCTTTGTTGAATCAGAGGGTGGATCCCCTTAGCATAGACGTACGGTTCCTATAACATAATTCCACCATTATGCAGAGCTCTGTACGCGGCAGAAAGCGCGAATCTAGGCTCCCTTTATCTCGAAGTCAAAAAGTCTAAGAGATATCAGGTATAAAGGCTAGCTTTGGGTGCGTTGCAAACTCGAGGTGAAATTGAAAATATAGACTACTCTGAGAAGGAAAGACGGTAAATTGATCCGCCAAGTCAACTTGGTCGGGGTATAAGAGCGGAATTGAGTCACGTCGAGACGTATGGATTAGCGCCCATATTGTTCAAGATTAGATGGCAGCGACAACTCTATAGCCGCGTTCATACTAGACCTTGCAATCAATTTAATCAGTTTCAAAACGTTTTTTTAGGGTCGTGTGAACGAGTAACCGTCTTTTCCCGAATCGATTCGGTTTCAACAACCGATAGATGAAGCTACAATAAATAGATTTATAAAGATAATGCGTGAACACATGACGAATGAAACGATTCCTGGCGATTTGAATATCGGTTTGATTTTACCGTATCAATTCGATTAAGAAATGCGTTTGATGACGAAGACCTTGGCCGTCAAACGATGTCCTATTCTTTTGATCTTTGGACATTACAAGCGCTGTTGAAGGCTGCAATAATATTATTGGCCCGATATTTTATTTACTTTTTTCAAGCTTTACCGAAGTCCAAAAATTAATTTAAACACCAAAAAAGTGCAAAATACTTTGTTAATCATCTTGAATACGCTTTCGTAATGGTGCTTAAAAAAATAAAATCAAAGCTTCTGGAGTTTAAATTTTAATTTATATTTTCCCTTTTTTATACACGTATCCCTGTAATATTTGCGATTGAATTAAAATGTCTCTGATTTACACAGATTAGCGGTGATATCAGACCCTGACAACAAAGCGAGTTATCGAGAAACAAACTCCGGATATAATTATTATTCATAAACTTCACGTTAATTTTAAAGTTGACGTGAAAAGGAAAATATGTCTTATACACCCGAATGATCATAAACGTCGTTTATTAAGAGAATAAGAATAGAGGTAGTGATCACGTGATTTATAGTTCGCATTTGCAGGCTTGTAATGTCTTTGGTACCATCTGTTGGCGAGCAAAGGTTTCTGGAGAAATATTTCTCAGATTATGTTTCTTATTTATATAAACACCAAATGTCGACAGAGCTACTTTTCTAGAAAAAAAAAAAAAATGTCTTTCCGCATCACTGGCAGCCGAGCCAATCAGGTTACCTCTTCCTCAGCTCCAATACCGATACCGTTCGAGTTATACAATATCAAAGTGTACTTATTCTTCTAAAGATAATTAACGAATAAAGAAAAAATAATGTCATTCAAATTAGATCCAAAAAGTCCAAAGAGTTTATTGATAGGTTACATCGTTTGTGGCTTACATGTAGAGTTCTAAAATTACTGGGGCCACTCTACTTGAGCTACGGTTACACTAGCATTTCTTAATCGATTTGAAACAGGTAAAATCAAACCGATATTGAAATCGACTGGAATCGATTTAAGCGTCTTGCGTTCACACTTTATCTTTACAAATCGATTTATCGTAGCTTAATCTATCGGTTGTTGAAACCGAATCGGTGCGAAACTGGTTCTCGAATCGGTTTCGAGAAATCGAATGAAATCGATTCGAGAAAAGACGGTTTCCTGTTCACACGACTCTAGCGAAACGTTTTGAAACGATTTAAAACGATTCCAAGGCCTAGTATGAACGCAGCTTTAGAATGAGGTTGTTACGGAATTTTCATGAATTACAAATGAAACTCGAGTAGCATTTTCGGAACGATCGTTAAAAACGATTCAAAATATATAAAAGGTACGTTCACACTAGACACTTGGAACCATTTTCAAACCGTTTTGGATATTCAAATCGATTTTTCAACCTAATAATTCCATTTTTGTGCAATAACTCTGTATATTAAACCCCAAAAATTTTCCATTTTTAACTTGACATAACGGTTAAAAACGGCTTCTAATCTAGACGTCATACATCGGAAAACAATGACCTATATATTTTTGACATTTTCATTTTTAAGTTTCTTTCGACTCAGATGTATAAAATTTTGAATATGGCGATTTAATAGTATGATAAAACTAAAAATAAAATCCATATGCATTCGAAAATGATGACAGCCTCACTTCAAAAGTCCCCAAGTAAAAATATGACGTCACATATATACAATCCTAGACATCGAGCTCACACATTATTGGAAATTGACCAAAATGCTACCCAATGCCCATTATACGTCGCGGTGAGAATCGTAAAAGCTACGAACTACTTTTCTCTACGTGGAAATTATTATATGATATCGCTCCAACGTATCATATTTATAATAGTATTTTTTTTTGGCTGTCGACGTCTGTCATGAGCCTTTACAGAAGCCAACCACGAGAAAGGAGCGAAGAAGGTCAAGAGGGTGAATAAAGTGCAAACGGAAGAAAGAAATCGATTGTCCAAATGAAAAGGCCGAACTATAGAAATTAGACGACACATTCGTTCCGGATCGGGAGAACACGCAGCTCCACCAGTTTAAGTTTTCAGAACGTAGAAGGCTACGTGTATCCTCTACCTCATAAAGAACACAAATCGTATAATAAAGGGAGAATAAAGCACCACAACAGATGATTTTAAAAAGAGTTCGTAATCGGCTTTATTCAGATATTTTAATCTCGGATAAATTGTTTCAAATAAAAACAAAACAAAACACTAATTATATAAAAAGACTCTTAACAAATGGATACGAATTTTCCGGAAACAAAATTTGTACCTTGATTAATAAACAAAATTACACGTTTATTCAAAGATAAAAATATGACGTTTCTCCAAATCCGTGTAGAATGAAATATAAAAATTATATTTCAATCTAAATTACTACATTCTAGCTTTGAAATCTCAATTTGGGTTCTAAATGAATAACTCGTATAACATATCAATTTCATATAACAATTGCATGGCTACCAGTCCAAAGTTCACAAAAAATAATAGGTATTATAGGTCCAAAATTCCAAAATTATAGGATATTTATATGTACAAAATGATGTCGTATTTTATAGTATATTACATATTATAATTAAGTTTGAAGGTTAATTTCAGTGGATTTTAGAAATACTGTTCGTCTTTTATATGGCTCTTCAAAATTATTTAAAATTTTCTTTCGCTATCCGAATTAAACTAATCAAACCGTAGCCTAATCCTCAATCTAAAAGAAAATGGCTACTAGTGGTATACGTCCTAAAATGTCTGCAATCGGTGAAATTCTCGAAGTTGGCCCGATAAGTTGCCTAGAAATTGGGTCAACAACCAAATTTTTCTTGAACGATTTTAATTTCGCCAACTTGACCAATTTTTGTTCACACGGACCAACTAGTTGTAGGTAAAAATTGGCCAATGTGAAAGGTCCTTTAAGGCTCTAATCTATTTGGAAAATTTGACATGCGCCCCAAAATTGGAGGAAAACGGTCCCGAATTTCTTGAAAGTTTCGATTGTGCATGAAAAAAAAGGTCCGCCCCGCACCCCAATAGATACGCCACTGAGTGCAATTTAATCAATATAACAAAATATAGTAATTTTTAGGATATATTTAAGAAATTATAGGTTTTTATAGGACCACCTAGGAATTATAGGTATTTATAGGTATTATAGGTACTCTGTTAGCCCAGCAATTAAGAACGAATAAAAAGTTTGCCAAGAAACCGGTTTTCCCCAATGGTCCAAACTGGAAACTATCAACAAAATTTTCTTTTTAGTAGAAGTTATTCAAAACAAACAAAATAGTTTCGGCCTAAATCGTCACGAAACGATAAAAAACAACCGCCGATAATAGAATTTCGATTGCTCGGATGCTATTGGAAGTCTCGTATAGATATCTCCTTATCGACGGGCCTTTGCTCATAGGTAGCTAGTCCTTTTTATAGTGAGAATTCAGGATCTCCGTGAATCCAGCCTATTTTCAGGGTAACTTTTGAAATGTTTTCTGGTTTAAAATTTGTTTTTCAATACTTTTTCTGGTGGACTAGGCATATTTAAATGATAGGGAATCGATAAAAAAGTTGTTAGGTTTCATTATCCCTTTAACCTTTAAAGAGAACCTATCTTTCTTGAAGCAGAGAAGTTGGACTGACCCTCGCACACATTCGAGCAAAGAAAGAGGAAAAAAAAAAAAAAAAAAAAAAAAAAGAATTCGTTCACGACGACAACGACTATCACCTTTCTATGGCTATTGACCCGTTAAGTTTAGCCTTTCCTTTACTCCGTAATGTCTTTCAACAGATTCGATTTCATGGCTCGCCAATCGACTTTTGGGGGTAAGAAGAAAGACCTTTATTAGTTCTTTTATTTTGTGGCGCGGGTTCAACTAATTAAATTAGCTATGACGTTCCCACTCAAATTAGTTCAAATAATAAAAGAGTTACCTATTTGGTATGTAGCCATAAAGCCAGTTGCCAAAAGAGCAGTTCCCACGTGCGCACTTCAAAAAGAGTGTTTTCTTATAAACGAATTTTATTATAATTGCGGGTTCTGTTGTTGGATGCGAATGCGGAGGTTAAGTTGAGTTAGGTTAGGTCTGGTTAGGTTGAAAAGGATTTGCTCCTAATTTCGAGGACGTCTCTGGTGGAGAAATGCTATTTCGGAAAATTGCGCTTTCGGGAAATTGCGCTTTCGGGAAATTGCGCTTTCGGGAAATTGCGCTTTCGGAAAATTGCGCTTTCGGAAAATTGCGCTTTCGGAAAATTGCGCTTTCGGGAAATTGCCCTATTGGCTATAAACCGTATATTTTTGCCATTAACATCTTAATCCTCTCTTTTATTTCGTAATCAACCGACGATTTAAATTTCTTTCACGGCATTCTAACTTTGGTTAGTACACTGCCTTCTGTAATACTAGGCCACGAAATGCCAACTTCAACTTTTTTTTTCGTGACATTTTTAATTTGCAATTTGTCCGAGATAGATGTCAGTTTCCTGATGTATGAATAGCCAATCGCGAGTCTCGCGTCGCCCGCTTTTTTTTTAACCTCAAGAAAGCGACGTCTAACGATATTTTTGAAATCGGTAACGCCACCCCTTGCTTTTCCTACGGATAGGCATAGTATTAAAGAAGGCAGTGGTTAGTAGTTTTTTTCCACTTTTATCCGGTTTAAACCACTTTTTCCACGTTTCCTTGAAAAACTAGCGTTAGTGGCTTTTATACCAACCTTAAATTATTTGGCTCTAAAATTTGATCATTTAACAAATTCGATCAAAAAATTCGATATTTAGATTTAAAAATGCATTCTCCATCTTACTGAGATTAGAATTGCTTCGATATTGCCTTCTTGGGATACTTTTTAAAAACACCAAATAAAATCGTGAAAATATTTACCATAAAAATATACCCAAACACCATTAGGAACCTCTATAATATTTCACAATAGAATTTGACCAGAGATAACGCCACAACCACACGAGGCCTAAAGCAAAGTCACTAAATTGGCTTAAAAGAGTGTATAATATTCTTCGCTTTGGAATCTATCGCCTGGTATACAATTTCCACGACATACGGAAATCCTACGATCCAATAAAAGAACTGTAAGTACGGTTCTTATCGATTGGATTGGGTGAGTGATGAAAGGCTTTAAAAAGAGAGCTGTATTTTAAGATACAGTAGTGCAATATAATCTCGTACCGTTGGGAAGTTGGTAGCGACAACTTTCTTTTCTATGAAGTTTAACATTCCGTATCACTCCGCCTTAGTTTTAACAGGCATGACAATTTATCTTGAACAGAAGTATAGTGAATACAGTCAAACTTCAACCTACATACTTCACAAAATATATATAAAGAATAATAATAATAAAAAACAGTCTTAACGTGTCAAATATCTAAGACGTATATGGCAGGAACACGAAGAATTTTGATATTACATCCCATTTCAAACACTTTTCTTTCTTACCACTCATATACCGTATATCAAAACGAATGCACCCTGCGGTGCAGAAACCCTAAAAATTCCCAGCCGAAAGGTAAAATATCACCAACAAATTCACTATAAACAAAAGTCTATCCATAAAAGTAAACAACGTCCCGTAGCTTAATAATACTGGCAAAGGTCCATTTACATTTAACGGTAGATTCTAGAGATCCGTTAGTTAGTCGGTGAAAATAATGAACGGAGGAAGCGCCACTCTTTGGATAAATTTCGGAGTCAGGAGGAGCCACAATATAGCCAAGCGCGGCCCGCCTAAATTCCGTTCCTCCCTTCCGATTCAAAATATAGAGGAAGAGTCCAAATCACTCGAGCCAGACAGACAGGGGTGATGACTTTTTTTACTAGTTTGAAGTGATGGGCTAGTACGTTTATCGGGCCCTTTACTGATAGTATTAAGCTAAGGGGTAGTTAAAAAGATTCATAACTTCGATTCGTATTACGGTAAATTAAGATGATGAGGAAATGAGTTAACGAAGAAAGACCCGTAATTAAAAATAAAATAAAAACTTTATTCCAAAATGGAGACGTTTCGAGCCGTGGCTCGTCATTCAGTTTGTAGAAGGGGTAGTTGTTTACTTATTATGGAATAAAGAGATAGACTTTTGCTACAAACTAGAGCTAGCCATCATGAGTAGAGCTCGGCGTTAGGATAATATTTTACTGTTTGATAAGGTGGTGCAAAAATTAAAAAAACAACATGATTAAGAGATAATAATCGGTATCCCGATTCCAAGAAAAATTTCATACTTTAGACCAGAATAACATAAGCCTTTCATTTCGTACAAATCCATTCTACCCGAGTCTATCTTGTAGAAACCGATTAACGGAGGAGGCGATGGATAAGTAGCATTGTACGTTCTGAAATAAGGATCTGGGAGTCTGTTGGAAGAGGTAGCACTAGCTTTTTGAGCATCATCTTCTTTATTAATGCAATAAAGGTGGAGTTGTTTAAAAGAAAGAAAACCTGTTCCAAAGAGCTATTTTGGTTATAGCTCGCAATAATTAAAAATAAACAAATTTAGTTGCCTTCTGATCTAGTGGCACTGGCTCTAAGAATATTTTCAAAATCGCGAGCTAGCCCTGACGAAACGTTTCATAGATATAGACGCCCAATCGAGAGGGCTTATTTGGCTACTTAGAGATAATAATAGACTTATGATATAGTACCCTATAGCTTTAAGAAAGTTTGTACCGCGTTTTTCAAAAGCTTTGACCAAAATTATTACGCAAGTCATAAAAATAAGAATTCACGTTAACGAGTTGGTTCTTGGGTTCGAGTTAAACATGTATACTGAAATTTGAATTTTTGAAACTTTAGCCTCCTGGTAAGGTTCGATTGGGGCGTCGTAGTCTCAATTTTTAGACGTTTCCATCACTGGGAACATTCCAAAACCCGCCGACAGCGGCGTTCATGTAAAATATAGCCAACATGCTTCACACTCCAGCGTGAGTGTCTCCTGATAGAACTAGTCACTCTTTCGAGCGAGTTGAAGTTGGCTGTAAGTGTTAAGGAAATCCCGGGGGCATTTCAAATGGTCGGCGTCGTCCAGGGACCTCGGCGATGGCGTTGCTAAGGAAACGGGACTCTTGGTCGCGATGTTCTGTCTCTTATACAAGCGCGCATTCACCAAACTTTTACCTTAGCCGGCGGGGTCTTAGGACAGATTAAGGTGAAAGAGAGACGGAAGTTATAAGTTACGAGGCAAGATTAACTGGGATGTAGTGGTTGGATAAATTGCGGTTGCCATGGTCCGTTGACCAGGAGCCGCAGTGACCGGGCGGAAAAATGTTATAAAGGCATATTGCGAATGAGAAGAAATATACGCTTAATATGACGAGAATTATCTATAAACGTATTGCAAAAGAATGGCTCGGAGTTTGTTTACCGTTTGATAAGGTTAGCGCTCGACGTTTGACTTAAAATTTGTCGTTTAATAAGGTGGAGCAAAAATTAAAATACAACAGAATTAAGAGATAATAATCGTACTCTAGTTGCGATAAACATTTTCGATTATTTTGAAATGAAAACCGTCAATATCACGAAAAAATCGGATAAATTTATCAATAAGGAATATATTTGTATCAATATAACCGTATAGTCATTTAAAGTTTGTTTATAAAGAATTTCAGTCCAAATCAATCGATTATCCGCAATTAACCGCTTATTCCGGTTTATCCGTGGTTAATTACCAAACTCGTAAGCGAGTTTTCCATTAAATTAAAGATTTTTGAAATATTTTAATGGCGCGATTAACAAAAAATACCATAAATACATATGGTTTCTAACACATTTGAGTAATTTTTTCCAAGAATTTTGAAGATAATTATGAAAGTAATATTTTCACCTTTAGTCCGAATAATCGATGACCTCCATCGTATTGTTCAAAATAATTCGAAGTGAAATTTTCCGAAAAATTTATTCTTTCTATCTTGGATCCTTTGTCCAATGGATAAACATTCAACCAAAAACATACCATCTTTTTTAACATTTTACAACAATTATGAAACGATTAAACTAACTAAAAATTTAGGGTTATTCCTAAATAAATATCCAAATTCCGAGCCCTAACCTGATCCAACTAAATCATGAAGACTTTACCATTTTGAAAACAGGTTTCCTTCTCCCTTTAAACTTTAGCAAACCTATATTGGTCCAAACATATACATTACATCTCAAATTGTTTAATTAAAATGGATTAAATGACTATATTAAACTATTTAGTTATTGAATATTCATTAGAGCCGAAATGGGGTGGATTATTTAATATCGGTGACATATCGTGTTTATCCTTTATAGTAAACGGTCTGTCGTGTGGAAAATTTGCAAATTCGACTACTCTCTAATATTACGCATTCAATTGAATAAGTCTAGGTACAGGTACAGGTCCAGGCGATTTTGTAGTTTCTCAAACTAGATAAAATACAAATTACGTGTACGTTCATCCGTAACTCTTTCTCCTCCTCCCTCCCAGAAAAGTCTGGGGAGGTGTAGAAATCATCAAAACATAATAAAATCTAATGCCCGTCCGTAACTTTTTCTCCTCCTTCTACTCCCCATCACCCCAAAAAAGTCTGGTGAGGTCTTGAACTTTCAAGCACTTTTCAGAATTTTCTGAAAGGTCTGGAAGGTTCTGGAAATGTCCTGTGATTTTTCACGGGTTTTCGCTAGTTATTTGCTAACATAAATAAATTAATATAATGTCACGGTCAGGTCAAGACAAGTTTTTTAAGGGTGTATACTCAGTAAGAGCGCTTTCTCAAAACTGCGCTTTCCCAAAAGAGCGCATCTTCAAAGAGTGCATCTCGAAAAGAGCGCTTTCCCAAAAGAGCGCTTTCTCTAAAAGAGCGCTTTCTCTAAAAGAGCGCTTTCTCTAAAAGAGCGCTTTCTCTAAAAGAGCGCTTTCTCTAAGAGAGCGCTTTCTCTAAAAGAGTGCATCTTCTAAAAGAGTGCATCTTCTAAAAGAGTGCATCTTCAAAAGAGTGCATCTTCTAAAAGAGTGCATCTTCTAAAAGAGTGCATCTTCAAAAGAGTGCATCTTCAAAAGAGTGCATCTTCAAAAGAGTGCATCTCGAAAAGAGCGCTTTCTCTATAGAGCGCTTTCTCTATAGAGCGCTTTCTCTATAGAGCGCTTTCCCAAAAGAGCGCTTTCCCAAAAGAGTGCATCTTCAAAAGAGTGCATCTTCAAAAGAGTGCATCTTCAAAAGAGTGCATCTTCAAAAGAGTGCATCTTCAAAAGAGTGCATCTTCAAAAGAGTGCATCTTCAAAAGAGTGCATCTTCAAAAGAGTGCATCTTCAAAAGAGTGCATCTTCAAAAGAGTGCATCTTCAAAAGAGTGCATCTTCAAAAGAGTGCATCTTCAAAAGAGTGCATCTTCAAAAGAGTGCATCTTCAAAAGAGTGCATCTTCAAAAGAGTGCATCTTCAAAAGAGTGCATCTTCAAAAGAGTGCATCTTCAAAAGAGTGCATCTTCAAAAGAGTGCATCTTCAAAAGAGTGCATCTTCAAAAGAGTGCATCTTCAAAAGAGTGCATCTTCAAAAGAGTGCATCTTCAAAAGAGTGCATCTTCAAAAGAGTGCATCTTCAAAAGAGTGCATCTTCAAAAGAGTGCATCTTCAAAAGAGTGCATCTTCAAAAGAGTGCATCTTCAAAAGAGTGCATCTTCAAAAGAGTGCATCTTCAAAAGAGTGCATCTTCAAAAGAGTGCATCTCGAAAAGAGCGCTTTCCCAAAAAACTTTTAATAAAATCGCAGCTTCATAAAAATGAAGGCACAATGCTAGTAACCAAACCTAGCCTAACCTAACCTATTAATTTGATATACATATTAAATTAAATGCTTCCAAACTGTTTCAGGAATCAGAAATGCCCTATATTAAATCAGATACACTCAACCCATTGAACGCATTTCGTAAACGACGCTTTCCCAGAAGAGCACATTACCAAAAGGGCGCTTTTCCAAAAGACCGCTTTCCCAAACAAAGAGCGCTAATTTTACAAACTCAAACACGTTGTTTTAGGTAAATCGCTATTTTGGGAAGTGCTCTAATGAGGGTCACTCGTGTTTTAAAGTGAGGGCTGTCACCATTTTTTCGAAGGCATATACTTAATATTTTTAGTTTATTTATTCTATTGAAACCCGTATACGAAATTTCACACCAGTGAGTAGACGAGTTATTAACTAACTTTAAAAAAAAAAAAATCATTTCTAGTTAAGTAAAGCTCGTGCATTGAAAAATTTCAGTCTCTACCCAGTGAGACGTATTTCTACACGTACGTCGTACAAGACACGAGTGAAGTCCGACGACCGTAACAAGCTTAATTCCAGAAGGGGCTTTATTTAGAAAACTAATTTGCCAGCGTTTTTCCACGAGAACAAAGGCTAGAAGAACCCGAGGGAAACCCGAGGGAGGGCAGGGGGCTTGGTTGGAGTTGCGAAAATTGATAGTATACGAGGAATTAAAAGAGTCTGACCATCCTCGAGAAAAAGGGCGGCTTCGACCGTTCGTTAATAAGTGCCACGGAAAATGGGGCTGCAGTGGAAAAGAAAGCGGTACGAAATAATCCACCATTCCGCCGTCCCTCCAGACACGTCGAGGACAACCCGTTTGCTTTATCTTACGGCGCATTACCCCTCGATTACTTTATCTAAGCTAGGGTGCCTTCACATTGGTCGAGAGAGTATATATTGTCAATTTCGCGGCTCAGAACAGCGTGAGAAATATGGACCTGGTTTAAAACTGGACACGTACAGTAGTTTTATTTAAAAAATGGACAATAACCTTGCAATTAAAGCTTGGAAATATAAACTGTGATATCAGATTGTAATCTTAAAAATATTAGTGACAATAGTGAACGAGTGAATAGAACTCGGAATGCGTATAACTTTTGTTAATTTGAATAAGACTATCAGATATTGTTCGCGAAAAACTATCCATTTCTTATTCGAGTTAACCTAACTGAATGTAAGGCAAACTTTCTATTCATACTCAATTGTTATAGGAAATATATACGTTATTCAATCGCCAGTAAGAAAATTTGAAACTCGAGTTAATCTTCGCTGATTTTAACCCAAAGTGAGATCTCGTTGCCAAAATGTAATAATTTAGTCGGTTCCTTTCAATTTAGATTAAAATATAAGTATTATATTTCATTCTACACGGATTTCGAAAAACGTCATATTTTAATTTTCGCGTTACCCGTTTGAATAAACGCGTATTTTGTTTATTAATTAAGCTTAAATTTTTTTTTACGTATAATTTGTATCCATTTGATACGCGTCTGTTTATATAATTTGTGGTTTTATTTTAACAAACAAGTTATCCAAAATTAAAATATCCAAAAAAAGCCTAGTTATCAATGGATATCCTAAGTTGTTATCCGATTCCAATCTCCTAAGTACGTTGTGAACTTGTGAATGTACCTTATTTGCACACAAAAACCCATAAAGTTTATTCATCATTTTTGAGATTATAAGAACAAAGTATAATGGGTAGGTGGTTCATTGACGGGGTCCTATACTTCTAATGTTCCTTCCTCCATCATCCTCGCATTATATTAATATGGTTAAACGTGGAAAGGCCTCACCTATCATTAGACGCTAAATTATTCCGCATTTATTCCTCGTTTCCAAAGCACGCGAAATGGAGGTCAACAATTTCAATCATGATGGGACACGAGGAAAAGCCTCTTGTTTGAACAAATAGGGATCCCTCGCGAATTATTATAATATCATCAGGGTATTAACGATATACGAAACAAAGCTCAATTTACAGAATTTCAGATTAGATATTTCAATGGAATGTTTTATCTTTTATGTGAACCTTTCGAATCTTAAAATTACAGAGATATATGGAAATTTCGAAGACAGCAATATACTTCGAGAAATCAGCGCCCATTTAATTTATTTGCCTATAGGCGAATTCGAAATTACAAGAGGAACTTGGGGTTAACTCTTTACGCGCTGATCTATTAAGAGATTGTCGCTATCGTAGTTCCCATTCTGATCCTATTCTGAATGGCTAAGATAAGACGAGAGAGACAAACTAGGCGGTAACCCCTCCCCTCGCGCAACGGGTGTAATACGTGGGTAGGTACGATAGCGAGAGATAAGATGGGCATGCGCGCCATCTATTGTGATAATTCATCACTATATTTATACCCCAATGGCCGTAGCCCCTGGAAGTGTCTTTATGAGTATGTATATTTTCAAATCGTCAATGAAATGTACTAATCAAGGAAAATGAATCTTCTCACTCGAGAATATTGTTCGGAATCGGATAAGCATTATCTTTCGTTATTCATAAAGTTTTTTTCAGATATTTTATTTTCGGATTGATTGTGTCTAAAAAAAGAAATTTGTAAATTCAGATAAAAGTTAAATGGAAACTTATAAGCTTTTTAACTTATTTTCGCAATCACCGGATGCCAAAAAAAAATGCATTCGAAAATTTTCAAAATAATTAGTATGCACACGTTGTTGGTGTTTAAATTAATAAATCTTGAATAAAAGTAAATCTAAATTCGGCCAATCATATTATTTCAGCCTTTAACAGCGCTTGAAATGTCCTAACATTAAAAGAAAAGGCCGGTTTTTGGTGTACAAGACCTTGGGCATCAAAATATTAATATTCTTGTATAATATTTTAAATTCAATTAATTATAAATTTACTATTTTTCAATGGTATTAAGGATTGTTAACTAGGGCCTAATGAATCTATTAATACAGATTTATCTCTTAGTTTCACTCTCTCTTTATCGATTCCTAACGTTTCGAAGCAAATATAGCAAAAAATCTCATGATATTCTTAATGGCGCCTGTAAAAGTGTTCCAACCATTTCGCATCAATGTTCACGGTGAAGCCGATCCTTGCCCCTTCAGAAAACTATGTTAAATTCCATTCTCATATACATATAGTGTGTCAGGGATTTTTCATGAACTCCAAATGGAATTTGAGTAGCATTTTTGGAAAGATGGTAAAAAAAACGATTAAAAATTTATATAAATATGTCATAGAAAAATTACCGCGATAGTAAAATTACATATTTTCTCGCCATTCTTGAAATTTTTAAAATAAAAACTCCCCTCGATACTAGATCATCACTACGGTCGCGTGATTACGCTATTATATAGAGCCTACAGCGAAAGATTTCGTGATTTCGCCAAAGATTTCGTGATTTCGCCGACGATATTTCGCGATTTTGCCAAAGATTTCATGATTTCGCTTCAAATATTTCGCAATTTCGCCAAAGATTTCGTGATTTCGCAATTTCGCTTCAAAGATTTCGAGGTTTCGTCTGAGATTTCGCGATTTCGTCAGCGATTTCGCGATTTCTCAAAGATTTCGGGATTTTGTCGGAGATTTCGAAATTTCTTGATTTCTTCAAATACTTCGTGATTTTGTATGAAAGATTACGCGATTTCGCGAGAAGCGTAAGGGATTTCGTGTAAATGTTGGACCCCTCGGCCTACAGTTGATTCTCGAGCGTTCTAGTACGTGATAAGGTACTGTCTTTTCTTAAAAATACTTAATCCAGCAAGTTAAATACCTATCGTATCAAAATTATCATTTATTACGTTCCAGAAATAAGTTATACATAGGAAGAAAAGTACGTATAAATGTTTGACATTTTCATTTTGAAGTTTCTAAAGAACGCTTCAATCCGGAGTTATAATAGTATCATACAATATGATAAAACTGAATTATAATACATCGTCTGGGTTGACGTGTTTTTTGAAGAAACATCCAAATTAATATGACCAAACATACAAATATATATATTTTTTTCCATTTGATGAAGCAACTTAAGATAAATTTTGAATGTGTTAATGGGATTCTGAAGATTAAAAAAATCGAATGATTTGTTATCGATTCTTCTCCCAATGAACTAGTCTTAGTATTTAGAAGGAGTTTAATTATTCAACACAAACCAGCCGTATCGTGGTTTAAAGGGAAACTTAGAGATAAAAATATAACAGGTTTTAAAATTTATTTTGATGTTTAAAATAATTTCTAAAGTTGGTAAAGTTTGAATGTAAGTATAAATTCGCACTGAATTATATTTTTTCAGCCTTCAACATCATTTGTAATGTCTTGTAACATTAAAAGAATAGACCCAAGACCTTGGGCATCAAACGCAGGCCTATTCTCTTAAGATGTTACGAACGTGGTTGAAGGTAGAAATATGTGTAATATGATTGACCAAAATTTATGTTTATTTTTATTCAAAACCTTAAAACCAAACTTTAGAAATTAATTTAAGCACCAAGAAAATGCCTAATATAAATTGTTTGAAAATTCACGAATACGTTTTTTGGCACCGTGATTCCGAAAATAAATACAAAAGCAGTTAAAGCTGTTCCCTTTTTAGCTCCGTGTTTCCCTTTAACTAAAACCATTAGTCTAGGTTCGTAAATAGAAATAAGACAATATTAAATTTAAAACTATATAACCCAAGAAATACGGTTTATGTCTCTTCAGACAGACAGAAATTGGTGCTGTTAATGGGTCTCCGAATCCTTGGAATGCTAGGAATGTATAAGCGTTTGCATTACTCAACAAAATCAGCGAGAAAAACATGAGAATCAGACAAAACAGGGGAGAGACGATATTTTTCTTGGATGTCAAATAACCTTAATTTTCGTTCCCCCCTTCCCCCGACTGAGATGAGGTAAGATTTTTTTTTTGCAGATTTTGGAAGCAGACGTCTCAACGAGTTGATTTTTAACAGCCTACTTCTTAGTAACACAATCTGCGTCGTTCTAAGAGCGATGTTACCTTCGACATTTGTCGATTGCGAAAATGGAGAATGACCAGGGAAAATTAAAAGCCCCATTTTGTTCATAAAACAGTAATGAAACAAATTAATTAGAAGTGGAAAGTTTCGGACAAATGAATTCTGGAAAGTTTCGGGCAAATGAATTCTGGAAAGTTTCGGACAAATGAATTCTGGAAAGTTTCGGACAAATGAATTCTGGAAAGTTCCGGACAAATGAATTCTGGAAAGTTCCGGACAAATGAATTCTGGAAAGTTCCGGACAAATGAATTCTGGAAAGTTCCGGAAAATTAATTCTGGAACGTTCCGGAAAATTAATTCTGGAAAGTTGCGGAAAATTAATTCTGGAAAGTTGCGGAAAATTAATTCTGGAAAGTTGCGGAAAATTAATTCTGGAAAGTTGCGGAAAATTAATTCTGGAAAGTTGCGGAAAATTAATTCTGGAAAGTTGCGGAAAATTAATTCTGGAAAGTTGCGGAAAATTAATTCTGCAAAGTTGCGGAAAATTAATTCTGGAAAGTTGCGGAAAATTAATTCTGGGAAGTTGCGGAAAATTAATTCTGGAACGTTCCGGAAAATTAATTCTGGAACGTTCCGGAAAATTAATTCTGGAAAGTTGCGGAAAATTAATTCTGGAAAGTTGCGGAAAATTAATTCTGGAAAGTTGCGGAAAATTAATACTGGAAAGTTGCGGAAAATTAATACTGGAAAGTTGCGGAAAATTAATTCTGGAAAGTTGCGGAAAATAAATTCTGGAAAGTTGCGGAAAATAAATTCTGGAAAGTTGCGGAAAATAAATTCTGGAAAGTTGCGGAAAATAAATTCTGGAAAGTTGCGGAAAATAAATTCTGGAAAGTTGCGGAAAATAAATTCTGGAAAGTTGCGGAAAATAAATTCTGGAAAGTTGCGGAAAATAAATTCTGGAAAGTTGCGGAAAATTAATTCTGGAAAGTTGCGGAAAATTAATTCTGGAAAGTTGCGGAAAATTAATTCTGGAAAGTTGCGGAAACTTAATTCTGGAAAGTTGCGGAAAATTAATTCTGGAAAGTTGAGGAAAATTAATTCTGGAAAGTTGAGGAAAATTAATTCTGGAAAGTTGAGGAAAATTAATTCTGGAAAGTTGCGGAAAATTAATTCTGGAAAGTTGCGGAAAATTAATTCTGGAAAGTTGCGGAAAATTAATTCTGGAAAGTTGCGGAAAATTAATTCTGGAAAGTTGCGGAAAATTAATTCTGGAAAGTTGCGGAAAATTAATTCTGGAAAGTTTCGGAAAATTAATTCTGGAACGTTCCGGAAAATTAATTCTGGAACGTTCCGGAAAATTAATTCTGGAAAGTTGCGGAAAATTAATTCTGGAAAGTTGCGGAAAATTAATTCTGGAAAGTTGCGGAAAATTAATTCTGGAAAGTTGCGGAAAATTAATTCTGGAAAGTTGCGGAATATTAATTCTGGAAAGTTGCGGAAAATTAATTCTGGAAAGTTGCGGAAAATTAATTCTGGAAAGTTGCGGAAAATTAATTCTGGAAAGTTGCGGAAAATTAATTCTGGAAAGTTGCGGAAAAATAATTCTGGAAAGTTGCGGAAAATTAATTCTGGAAAGTTGCGGAAAATACACGAAAATTCTAAAAAACTCCCACGTGTTTTTGCTAGTATACTAATAAACAAGATGGTCTGCGACTGGTTTTCACGGTCGAAGTAAAGTTGATAATTAAAACAGCGCCTAAAGTTACAAGATGCAAAAATGTTGATCTTTAATTGATTTTAAACTAGGTATTAATCATAATTGGCCTTTGAATTACAACGAAATTTAAATAGTTTTGGGCATTTGTTTTTAATGCTTTTGATGTTTAATTATTATTATTTCGAACTGACATATTTTGAAATTGGTTTCAAATCTCCTTGTCTAACTAAATTAACATATTAACTAAAAACGTGTTTATTAATCCCTTTAAATTTGACATTTCACACTTGAAATTTATTTTATAACTTAGAACACGACACTATACGTTAATCGGGAACTCATTATCACTTGAGTTATTAATTGTATTCATGGAATTCGGTCTATAAAAATTGCATAATTAACGTGACCAAAATCGGCGCTTAGACGTAATAGAGGAGAGGAGAATAAAGGTAAGCTTAACCAGAATATGAATTTAGGCTTCGACCTTGGCGTGTTTATCTTATATTATGTTAGTATTGTAGCTAGGTGTACGAATAATAAATCTCTTCGTTATTCTAGACCGTGATTGAACTTTCTCCGAGCGTCAATATTATTCAGACGACACTCTAGAATTAGGCGCCTCGGTATCTAAACAAACGATAAAGGTATAGTATCTTGAATAGTATTTGAATTTCTGATTTAAAATTTAAAGTTAACATTTAATCTTATGGGTAAACAACGCCTACCCTCGTAGAGGTTTGTGGATTTATAAACAGAAAAATACACGATATCCACGAAATTTGCTTTTCAAATTCCCTAACTTTAACCGGTTTTCCCTAAATATCTTTGATAATTTTCCCTGACCAATTGACTATATTCTTTTTTTTTTAACTTTACAGGGATACGAAGATTCGTGAAAAATTCCTGACTTTTCGTCGTCGTTTTTATATTCCTTGACATTCCCCGACCTTTTGGCATATTTTTTTATTAATTGCCTCACTTTCCACCGAATCATTCTGCGTCAAATTTAAATTCCCTGATTTTTTCCTTGTTCTTTTGGCATCATTTTAATATTCCCCGACTTTTTCTTGATCTTTCGGCATCATTTTTATATTCCCTGACTTTTTCTTGATGTTTCGGCATCATTTTTATATTCACTGACTTTTTTCTCTAGGCAAGATTTTTGTTTTCCCTGATTTTTCCCAGGCCCTTGGCATAATTACATTACCCGACTTTACCCTGACCATTTTGCATAATTTTTAATTTCATTCACTTACTCCCCCCTCGTTCCTTCGGCGTCAAATTAAAATTCCCTGACTTTTTCTTGATCTTTCGGTATCATTTTTATATTCCCCGACTTTTCACTGACCTTTCGGTATAATTTTATATTCCCAGACTTTTCCCTGACCCTTCGGCATCATTTTCATATTCCCTGACTTTTCCTGATCCTTCGGCATCATTTTTATATTCCCTGAATTTTCCCTGGCCCTTAGGTATCATTTTTATATTCCCCGACTTTTCCCTGCCCCTTCGGAATCATTTTAATAATCATTGACTTTCCCTGATCTTTTGGTGTCACTTTTAAATTCCCTGACCTTTTCATCGGATCTTTTGGTATCACTCTTAAATTACCCGATCTTTCGGCATCATTTTCAAATTAACTGACTTTTCCCTGACCTTTCGGAATCGTTTTATCTGACCTATTAGTGCAATTTTAAATGTATTCCCTTTACCTGACCTTTGCCCCGATTTTATATTTCCCAGCAAGTGACATACTGAAAGTGCAAGCAACATGCCGTTATAAAATAGATAAAATTGGGGAAACACTAAAGTCAAGTTTTGAGAAACAACCTCCTCTACAAGTTAAAATTTTAAATTAAAATACAATGACGTGGACTATCCCTTTAATTTCCGCCTCGCGTAACGTCTAAAGAATGCGAAAAATTCTTGCGTGTCGGTAGTAACACTTATTTGCTTTCCTACTAAACGAGATTAAAGTATAAGGGAATGATAGCGACGCGAAAATGTCGTGTACGAGATTCCTGTTAACATTACCAGACCAGACGTTAGTAAATAAACTTTTCAAAGTATAGCCTCACCATTACATCACCCCTAATTAGGGTATTATAATGAAAAATACTTATTTCAACTAGAAAAGCACAGTCAAAATTAGAGCTCGGAATTCGTATAAATTTTGTTAATTGGATAAGACTGTCGTGAATGCCAATCAAATATTGGAGCAATTCTGTAACTTTTCTGGATTTTATCGTAAACGATAAGTGATACTTTACCGGGCGGGACTTTATCGATCGTTCGCTAAATCCGTATTCTCTAACTCGCGCGCTCGATTTACGATAAGGAATAGTACGATGACTCCAAAAACGGTAAAAAAAACTATATCCGATAAAAAAATCTGTTTTCGTTAGGCTTAGCTCTATAATGAAAACGTTTTGGTAAGTTTTATTTCATTTTCATTCGGATTTATAGGATCCTTGGAAATGATTTAATGAGCAGGGTGACCAAGGAAAAAACTGGAAATTTTATAGAAAAAATAGAAAATTTAAAGGCGAATTATAGGAGGAAATAGGATTGAAAATTTAAAATTATAGGAAATATAGGATAAATAATAAAGAAAATATAGGATAAATAACAGCGAATTTATAGGAAAAAATATGATATCTTTCACTATCCGTTGATTTAACATTTTTACCACATATTTAATGCTTTTTGATTTTCTTTAAAATCCTAATCTCTTCTGTTTTTGACTTTATGCCTTTGGTGTAAAAAAATTTATTTAAAGGGTAACTAAAGAGCTTAGTGTGCCTTGCCAAGAGTTAATATTTTCGTTTGGAATTAAAACTGAGCTGGCGACTTATCCTTAAAGGCTAGGATTGAATCGTGGCTAAATTCTAAGCTACAAAATCAGCGTGGTGAAAATTCTAAGCACCATCAAAAGAGCGAAAAAAAAAAATTAAAGGGTAACTCTAACGGTAAACAATGCGTGCAATTATCGTATCATTTGATTAGTATAATTAAATTATAGTTGTACCATTTGATTGAAATAAATTAAATTATCGTTGTACCATTTGATTAAATTAAATGATACCGGGTTTAGAAAAAATTAAATCAGTATCATTTGATTAAATTAAATTAGTATCATTTGATTAAATTAAATTAGTATCATTTGATTAAATTAAATCAGTATCATTTAATTAAATTAAATCAGCATCATTTGATTAAATTAAATCAGCATCATTTGATTAAATTAAATCAGCATCATTTGATTAAATTAAATCAGCATCATTTGATTAAATTAAATCAGTATCATTTGATTAAATTAAATCAGTATCATTTGATTAAATTAAATCAGTATCATTTGATTAAATTAAATTAGTATCATTTGATTAAATTAAATTAGTATCATTTGATTAAATTAAATTAGTATCATTTGATTAAATTAAATTAGTTTCATTTGATTAAATTAAATTAGTTTCATTTGATTAAATTAAATTAGTTTCATTTGATTAAATTAAATTAGTATCATTTGATTAAATTAAATCAGTATCATTTGATTAAATTAAATCAGTATCATTTGATTAAATTAAATCAGTATCATTTGACTAAATTAAATCAGTATCATTTGATTAAATTAAATCAGTATCATTTGATTAAATTGAATCAGTATCATTTGATTAAATTAAATCAGTATCATTTGATTAAATTAAATCATCGTGGTATCATTTGATTAAATTAAATCAGTATCATTTGATTAAATTAAATCAGTATCATTTGATTAAATTAAATCAGTATCATTTGATTAAATTAAATCAGTATCATTTGATTAAATTAAATCAGTATCATTTGATTAAATTAAATCAGTATCATTTGATTAAATTAAATCAGTATCATTTGATTAAATTAAATCAGTATCATTTGATTAAATTAAATCAGTATCATTTGATTAAATTAAATCAGTATCATTTGATTAAATTAAATCAGTATCATTTGATTAAATTAAATCAGTATCATTTGATTAAATTAAATCAGTATCATTTGATTAAATTAAATCAGTATCATTTGATTAAATTAAATCAGTATCATTTGATTAAATTAAATCAGTATCATTTGATTAAATTAAATCAGTATCATTTGATTAAATTAAATCAGTATCATTTGATTAAATTAAATCAGTATCATTTGATTAAATTAAATCAGTATCATTTGATTAAATTAAATCAGTATCATTTGATTAAATTAAATCAGTATCATTTGATTAAATTAAATCAGTATCATTTGATTAAATTAAATCAGTATCATTTGATTAAATTAAATCAGTATCATTTGATTAAATTAAATCAGTATCATTTGATTAAATTAAATCAGTATCATTTGATTAAATTAAATCAGTATCATTTGATTAAATTAAATCAGTATCATTTGATTAAATTAAATTAGTATCATTTGATTAAATTAAATTAGTATCATTTGATTAAATTAAATTAGTATCATTTGATTAAATTAAATTAGTTTCATTTGATTAAATTAAATTAGTTTCATTTGATTAAATTAAATTAGTATCATTTGATTAAATTAAATCAGTATCATTTGATTAAATTAAATCAGTATCATTTGATTAAATTAAATCAGTATCATTTGACTAAATTAAATCAGTATCATTTGATTAAATTAAATCAGTATCATTTGATTAAATTGAATCAGTATCATTTGATTAAATTAAATCAGTATCATTTGATTAAATTAAATCATCGTGGTATCATTTGATTAAATTAAATCAGTATCATTTGATTAAATTAAATCAGTATCATTTGATTAAATTAAATCAGTATCATTTGATTAAATTAAATCAGTATCATTTGATTAAATTAAATCAGTATCATTTGATTAAATTAAATCAGTATCATTTGATTAAATTAAATCAGTATCATTTGATTAAATTAAATCAGTATCATTTGATTAAATTAAATCAGTATCATTTGATTAAATTAAATCAGTATCATTTGATTAAATTAAATCAGTATCATTTGATTAAATTAAATCAGTATCATTTGATTAAATTAAATCAGTATCATTTGATTAAATTAAATCAGTATCATTTGATTAAATTAAATCAGTATCATTTGATTAAATTAAATCAGTATCATTTGATTAAATTAAATCAGTATCATTTGATTAAATTAAATCAGTATCATTTGATTAAATTAAATCAGTATCATTTGATTAAATTAAATCAGTATCATTTGATTAAATTAAATCAGTATCATTTGATTAAATTAAATCAGTATCATTTGATTAAATTAAATCAGTATCATTTGATTAAATTAAATCAGTATCATTTGATTAAATTAAATCAGTATCATTTGATTAAATTAAATCAGTATCATTTGATTAAATTAAATCAGTATCATTTGATTAAATTAAATCAGTATCATTTGATTAAATTAAATCAGTATCATTTGATTAAATTAAATCAGTATCATTTGATTAAATTAAATCAGTATCATTTGATTAAATTAAATCAGTATCATTTGATTAAATTAAATCAGTATCATTTGATTAAATTAAATCAGTATCATTTGATTAAATTAAATCAGTATCATTTGATTAAATTAAATCAGTATCATTTGATTAAATTAAATCAGTATCATTTGATTAAATTAAATCAGTATCATTTGATTAAATTAAATCAGTATCATTTGATTAAATTAAATCAGTATCATTTGATTAAATTAAATCAGTATCATTTGATTAAATTAAATCAGTATCATTTGATTAAATTAAATCAGTATCATTTGATTAAATTAAATCAGTATCATTTGATTAAATTAAATCAGTATCATTTGATTAAATTAAATCAGTATCATTTGATTAAATTAAATCAGTATCATTTGATTAAATTCAATCAGTATCATTTGATTAAATTCAATTAGTATCATTTGATTAAATTAGTATCATTTGATTAAATTAGTATCATTTGATTAAATTAGTATCATTTGATTAAATTAGTATCATTTGATTAATTTAAATTAGCGTAGTACAATTTGATTAAATTAAATTAGCGTAGTACAATTTGATTAAATTAAATTAGCGTAGTACAATTTGATTAAATTAAATTAGCGTAGTACAATTTGATTAAATTAAATTAGCGTAGTACAATTTGATTAAATTAAATTAGCGTAGTACAATTTGATTAAATTAAATTAGCGTAGTACAATTTGATTAAATTAAATTAGCGTAGTACAATTTGATTAAATTAAATTAGCGTAGTACAATTTGATTAAATTAAATTAGCGTAGTACAATTTGATTAAATTAAATTAGCGTAGTACAATTTGATTAAATTAAATTAGCGTAGTACAATTTGATTAAATTAAATTAGCGTAATACAATTTGATTAAATTATATTATTGTAGCATCATTTGATTATATCAGAAGCCTATGAAACCCTCCTTTGAAGTCTATTACTCCCGGGTCTTGTCTACCCTTCTCTGTATGGGTTAGTTTCAAAAAGCGTGATTCGTACGCCTCCTAACGGTAGATATTTTCGGAGCGGGAGATCGTCGAGCGAATATCTCTAGCCGCCTTGGAGTCGTTTGTGGAGAAAGAGAATTTCCAAATTTTCCGTAGACAGGGGGTATGAAGTAGGACCCCTCCGATCTCGTAAAATTGTGAATTTTACCCATACAGAGAGGAGCGCTATTTGGAACATTAGAGTAGTAGACTTCAAAGGAGGGTATCATCGGCTTCTGATTTAACTTACAAATATGTTTCTGAAATTCAATTTCGAACTATAATGAAAAATCAGTAACATCCTCACTTTAAGGAATGTAACCAATCCTCCATCTTTTAAAAATAAAACCTTTGCAGCAATTAATCAAACACTTATTTTCTAAGACTTATAGTCGCGACTTCTAAGACTTATATTCGCGACTTCTAAGACTTATATTCGCGACTTCTAAGACTTATATTCGCGACTTAATAAATTTAATTATTATAAAATACTAGCATCTGTATACGTAAAGGGAGACTGAATAAATCGTCTGTTATACGCGATAACTTAATTTTTAGATTTCTTAGACAATAAAATATATTATTTAGTAACAAAAAAAGTATATAAAATAGTTAAATTTCGAGCCTACGGTCGACCAATATTTTGAACCCTGCTGCTCTGGAGATAAGAGGAGGCGAGCCAATCAAATCTCTGCTTTTTATTCACATATTACATATTCAATCGGAAAGTTTCCAAAAGGTGGCGCTACATTTCCCATAAAAATAGATATCAAATCGAGAAAAAAGTATTCGGAGACTGTGGCGCCATCTAACATCACGTGTAAGATTTTCCCAAAGACAAATTCTGATTTGGTGCATTAACAGATGGCTGACAGTTTAAATTTGTCGGGGGAGGAGATAAAATGCTAATTTGAAACGTTAATTTCAATGAAATTAAGTAAAATTAAAGTATTTCAAAGGCAGCAAAGAGTTTAGATCTCGGTTTAGATACTGCATTACCATTTAATCATTAAAATAGGGCTTTTAATATTTCCTTCAGTCTCCATTTAATATATTATATTACCGAGATTTTTAGATTCTAGGCCTCGAGACTAAAAGCCTTTTTTTTTTTTTTTTTTTTTTTTTTTTTTTTTTTTTTTTTATGAAGAGCGCGTGATAAATTAACTTGGTTCTCAATTAATGGAAATTGGATTAAACTTCGCGTATTTTCCGCTCAGTACTTGCTTCGGCCTCACCGCTATACTCTATAATTTGATGCTAATTTTATTTAAAATATGACTCATAAATAATTAGATTAATGGGGACGACCATAAAGGAAAATTTATGATGTATTGATCCGACACCACCAGAGTCGTAATTTTTATACGAGTAAATAAAATTCAATACGCGCAGAGTTTTACCAACTAACAAAACTTTGGAAGTTAATAATTTCCCTGACTTTTCGAGGCTTTCCCTTCACCATTTCTAAATAATTACCCTGACAAATATTAATATTTTACATGAATTTATTATTACGAGCAAGCTCTTGACAATTCACACTGTTTATTCGACATAGTTTATGAATCAGTGTCAAATATTTTCAGTTTCATAAAATTATGTTACAAATAACACGTCAACAATTATTGGGCCAATTTCCAAATTCCCAGACCTTTTGGGCCAATTTCCAAATTCCCAGACCTTTTGGACCAATTTCCAAATTTCCTGTCCATTAGGGCAAATTTTCAAATTTCCTGTCCATTAGGGCCAATTTTCAAATTTCCTGTCCATTAGGGCCAATTTTCAAATTTCCTGTCCTTTAGGGCCAATTTACAAATTCCGAGACCTTTTGGGCCAAATTCCAAATTCCCAGACCTTTTCGGCCAAAATCCCAGACCTTAATTCTGGGTCAATTTCCAAATTCCTTGACCTTTTGGGCCAATTTCCAAATTCCTTGACCTTTTGGGCCAATTTCCAAATTCCTTGACCTTTTGGGCCAATTTCCAAATTCCTTGACCTTTTGGGCCAATTTACAAATTCCCTGTCCTTTTGGGCCAATTTCCAAATTCCTTGACCTTTTGGGCCAATTTCCAAATTCCTTGACCTTTTGGGCCAATTTCCAAATTCCTTGACCTTTTGGACCAATTTCCAAATTCCTTGACCTTTTGGGCCAATTTACAAATTCCCTGACCTTTTGGGCCAATTTTCAAATTCTGAGACCTTTTGGGCCAATTTCCAAATTCCCAGACCTTTTGGGCCAATTTCCAAATTCCCAGACCTTTTGGGCCAAATTTCCAGACCACCTGGGCGATTTCCAAATTGCCAGACCTTTTGGGTCAATTTCAAAATTTCTATACTTTTCCTGGACCTTTCAGGGCAATTTCCAAATTGACTGATATTTCCCTGACCGTTCGGCCAACGACCAATGAGCAAAGAGCCGTCGATAAGAGACTTCTAATAACATTCGATTGGTCGCTGAGTACAAATTCATGATCTCCATGAATCCTGCTAAGCCTATTTTCCGGGTAAGTTTTAAAATTATTTCTAGTTTAATATTGGTTAGTGATTTTTTTTAACTGGTGGCTTTGGCCCGTTAAAAACGATAAGGAATCGATAAAAAAATCATTTTTAAGTTAAGTTCATTCTCCCTTTAAGGGAGAGAAAATGCTAGAGAAACTTAGGTATACTTAGAATTTTTAATTAAGTTTCCCCTTCACTAGATATGGGCACTGTTATTTTACGCGTCAAAACTTCAAATTACGAGTCTAGTCGGCTTTGTTTTTATTAAAAACTTGCGCCAGTTTCTGAATTTTTTTTTTGTTGTAAACGAGAGAAGAAAAAATAGAATTGGATGGCGCGGAATTCGACCTATTTTGAGAACCAGAGACGTGCAAGTTTAGTCAAAAAAATAAAAATAAAGGCAATTGTCTACGACTATCATCGGGGGGTTTTCAAGCATGAAGCAAATTGCAGATTTCCTTTATTATTAGTGTTTTTTAACACACACCCAACCCAGTTAAAAAGTTTAAAAGAGTGGAGACGGGGCTAAATATATTTCGTCCAAACCTATTGAACTGCTTTGTTTAGTATGGTCTAAAAATGTCTATACAAAATTTCACTCAACACAAAATTTCACTTAACACAAAATTTCACTCAACAAATATTCAACAATTTGAAATTAAGTTTCTTAAAGGGAAACTTCGAGCTAAAAATGGAACAGGAACTTAGTTTTGGAATCACCGTGCCAAAAACGTATTCGAGAATTTCAAAACAATTTTTAGATACGTTTTTGGGGTTTAAATTAATTTCTAAGGCCAAATTTTAAATATAAATTCGGGCCAATCATATTATTTCAGCATTCAATAACGCGTGCAATATCTTACTATTAATTCTTTTAATGTTGAAGGCTGAAATAATATGATTGGCCCGAATTTTTATTTACTTTTATTCAAACGTTATCAGATTTTAGATATTAATTTAAACACCAAAATCGTGTCAAATATGAAATTTTGTTTGAAAATTCTCGAGTACGTTTTTTGTCATGTTGATTCCGAAAATAAATTCAAAAGCTGTCGCATTTTTAGCTCCTATTTCCCTTTAACCTTTTTAAGGGGAAACAGCATGAATAACCGTCTCAATTAGTAGCTTAGGGTATACGTCAGACCATTTGGCTCTTTACCTAATTATAACCGTTATATTTAATTTTTCTATTTCAAGATGCCTGAAAAGTCGAAAAATTATACACCATGAGAAAATCCCGAAAGGTAAAAACTTTAAGGCGCTCATCATTATTAAAAATGGAGAATTCAACCTAACAATTGATTTTTTATCGATTCCTTTTCGTATGAATAAGCCTAATCTAAAACTTACCCGGAAAATAGGCTTAGGTGGATTCATGGCGATCCTGAACACCCCATATAAAGACTAGCGACCAGTTCGGAATCGCCATGAATTAAAGTTTTAAATTTCTAGTTTAATAAATTTCTTTACCGTTGGAGTATGTCTACTTAAACGATAAGGAATCGATAGAAAATCATTTGTTAGGTTGAATTCTCCCTTGAAAATGGGCAACTGAACCGAGTTTATGTTTGGGTTGATGATAATAAATCGTGATAAAAAAATCACATTTCCATAACGCCAGCTATGTTAAAATCAAGAGACATAATAGGAAATCCGTCATGCCCAACAACAAAACAAAGACGTTGCTTAGATTGCAAGAAAAAATATACCGAAAATTCAGAGGTAAACTATCCTAATTTTAATACGAGTGCCAACGAAAACTGAAGAATATTGGCCTTATACAGTAAACAATGTACATATAACATGGCTAAAAGATAGCTCTAAACGTAAGTCAGCTTTGGTAGAGCTCGGAATCGGATAATTAATAACTTCGGATATCCATTGATAACTATAGCTTTATATATTTTAATCCCAGATAAATTGATTGTTAATATAGAACCACAAATTATTTAAACAGACTTGTATCAAATGGATACGAATTATCCGGAGATACAATTTGAAGGTTGATTAATAAACAAATTACGCGTTTATTCAAACGGATAACGCGAAATCCGTGTAGAATGAAACAATAATTATATTTTAATCTAATTTTAAAGGAACCGACTAAATCAATACATCTCAATTTCGGCGGAGATACTCGAGTTTCCAATTTTCTTATGGGCGAATTAGTAACTCTTATACCGTATCAATTTCCAAAAACAATGAGTACGAATAAAAGGTTTGCATTACATTCGGATACACGTTAATTCGAAGAAGAAACGGATATTTTTTCGTGAACGGATAATATCTGATCGACATTCACGATGGTCTTATTCAATTAACAAAAGTTATACGAATTCCAAGCTCTATATTTATACGAATTTATCAAACGGTCGCAGTTATTCTCATTTCAGCTCAAAAGTCAACAATTTCGCTTATCTTTAGCAATCTGGAATCAACATTCCTTCACTAGTTCTCACCAGAGTTTCTAAGGCAAATGAAATATGTGCTTAGTATTTTTCAGGTTTAAAAGAATTTTTGGGCAACATTATTCTGTTCAATTATTTTGAAAATGCAGCGTTTTGATAGCATCCTAGAAAATATGAGTTACATCAACTTGCCTCCAAATGATATTACATACCTATGTAACGCTCTTAAAAATCAGGGCGGTCGTCCATAATAGGATAAGGTCGTAAATGCCCGAATTTAGACCACTATTTGTTATTTATTACGACGCCTAGGTCCTTTTCCTAAACTAAAAAAGCGAAATAAAAAGAAATAAAAAAATGGGAAAAATATTTCTAACGGCGGAGTCTTGCGCATTCCCTTTTACCGAAACTATTGGCTTTTATTTTTTTTAAGAGTAGGTTTCAGCTTGGCTAAAGATTTATGTATATATTTCGCTATAAAGGGTTAGTTAATACGATGTGCGAAATATGTTTTCCTCTAGATACATCTGTCTGTCTGTAAGTGGGGAACGCTAAAATGTACACTCAAAGTTAGATACACTAGGTTAAACTTCATTGCGAGAACCAATAATCAATGGCTTCATTTCAAACATAGAGGGTGGAAAGAAGAGGAGTAGAAGGCTTGGCTTGGAGGTTTCTCGCTTGAAAATTTACATCTCAACTTGCGGTATGTGAACGACGTTTTCTATGACATCATAGAGGCTCTGATTGGTTGAAAACCAGTCAATGGCGGATGAACCGGATGTAAAGAGACAAATTTTTCAAATGAATAACACAAAAAAAGCAATAATTCTAAAATTTCCTTGCCAAAGCCAGGCCTTCTACTCCTCTTCTTTCTACCCTATATGTTTCAAACGTTGATGAAAAGCCCAATTTCAAACGTCGATGAATCCTAATTTCCAAACGTCGATGAAGCCTAATTTCAAACCGTCGATTAAGCGTAATTTCCAAACGTCGATGAAACCTAATTTCCAAACATCGATAAAGCCTAATTTCAAACGTCGATGAAAAGCCCAATTTCAAACGTCGATGAAAAGCCCAATTTCAAACGTCGATGAAGCCCAATTTCAAACGTCGATAAAGCCTAATTTCAAACATCAATGAAGCCCAATTTCAAACGTCGACGAAGCACAATTTCAAACGTCGACGAAGCACAATTTCAAACGCCGACGAAGCCCAATTTTAAACGACGACGATGCCCAATTTCAAACATCGATGAATCCTAAACAGACGTATGGAATGGATACAAATTATTCGGAGATAAAATTTTTAGCAACAAAATAAGCGTTTATTCAAACGGATAATACGACGTTTCTCAAAATCTGTGTAGAATGAAATTAAAATTTTAATCTAAATTGAAAGGAACCGACTAAATTACTACATTCTAGCATGAACATCTCAATTTGGGTTAAAATCTGTGAAGAAACTCAAGTTGGAAATTTCTTATCGGCGAATGAATAACTCGTACAACGTATCAATTTCCTACAACAATGAGTACCTATAAAAAGTTTGCCTTACATCCGTATTGGATACGTTAACTCGAATAAAAATTGGATATTGTTTTCGCGAACGGATAATATCTGATTGAGAATCACGATAGTCTTATTCAATTAACAAAAGTTATACGAATTCCGAGCACTAATTCGATTCCGAGCACTTATTATAAATTCCATAGAGAAAATAGCGCTACTAACTCTTCAAACATTACGAACTGAAAATTCAGTTTGGTACAGAGTGTATTGGAAACATTCTCCATACAGTCGTTCCCCAAAAAACGTCACTGTAAATTTATTGCAAATTTTTTTCCCGGGCGCTTTCCGTTCTCGTGTCCAATCTCTCTTCGCTTTCATTCAGCCGTTTGTAAAAGTAAAATCGATATTTTAGAAAGAAAAAAAAATGTTCTTTCCAGCCGTCCTCGAGACCAAATTTCATTTCAACAGTGGGATGGCAAATGTGGACCAAAAGATGGTACTTGTAAAAAAAAAATATATATATGAAAAAAAAAAGCCTGCAGATATTAATTATATTTCCGACCCAATAACGGTTTAATTATTATGAATAACCTTTAGCAAATATAATATACTACTAACAATGGACACCTATCTTAATATCTATTATTAAGATAGGTGTCCATTGTTAGTAGTATATTATATTTGCTAAAGGTTATTCATAATAATTATACCGTTATTGGTATAAATCTTTCTCTATGAAAGATTTATACCAAAATCATGCATTCTTAAGACTCCTCTAACGGCAAAAACAGTGTGGGCAAAAGTAGGAACTAAAAACTACTGCGTGCCTGTCTATTCTTTAACCTTAACAGCTAAGCAGCCACCCACTAGTTTGTTCCAAACCCGTGAAGGAACTGAATTTAAAATTACCGGTCAAATAAACACGAAACCACAGTTTAAGAAATTACAGAAGTTATAGATAGAGAAATTAATATAAATAAAAATTATTCCAAAAATTTGCGTAAAACTATGTAGAAGTCATTCTGTAACATCAAGAATCCATTCAGGTTCCATAAGAATATGCGAGCATAGCTTTAGCCTCTGGTACCATCCTCCCAAACTTTGTAACAAAAGTTCGTCTGCAATTTTCGCAACATTTGTACGCTTAGATCTTTTTTCGGTCGGCTCCATTTTTATTACCCAAAATATTATGTCAAGGTCGTTAGTGGCGTGGGTTAATAATAGATGTCAGGAGCGATTTACTTGAAAAATCGATTCGAAGCAGACGAACTTTTGCTACAAAGTTTGGGAGGATGGTTATTGAATCGCGGCCCTCCCATATTCTTATGGAACCTGAATGAATTCTTGGTAGTATTCATTCTGTAGTAGAATCCATCCTTGGAAAGGGTAACTTACTACTATAGTGGTGGCGTAAAAAGTTAAACTTCTCTCAAGGATGGATTCTACTATAGAAAAACTTCTACACAATCTTAAGTTTCTATAGGGCGAATTTATGTCATTTTTTGTAAAATAACTCTAATTTATATTCGTTTTAATTTCTATAACTATATAACTTTCCAATTTCTTAGTCTGTGACTTTCATATTTCTTTCAGTAGTAATTTTATTTTATGTCCCTTCTCTGGGTTGAATTTCTTGCCATAGATATATGAACTAGGAACAGCCAATGTTGTACCCATTTTGTTTTTTGTATGTATTTTTGATATCATAATACGATTACTCTTAAAAGTCACGCAAATTTAAAAAGAAAAAGAAAAAAAAAAGCTTTGTTTATTGAAAATGTAGTTTCGATCGTCGAGAAGTGTACTAAATTTTTACGGTTTTTAGGCCCTGTCTCAAAACCTTGAAAATAGACTTAAACTACTTAGAGATTCTGAACTTCTCGAACTGAACACGAGAGAGAGAAAAGGGGGTCTATTTCCGTACTGTCGAAACGAGTAGCTGACCAATCAGCGCGTTGAAACTAAATCCTGGAGGGCAGCCACCTACACCTCACCCCTATATCCTCCTAGACCTCGCACTGACGTGGTCCGTCTACGGTCGGGTTGACTCGAGCTGCTGATAGGCATTGCATAAAAAACTGTGCTTATTGATTTCTCGTTTACATTGAACGATTTTTAGTTTTTCAAATTATGGTTCATAGAACGTTTGCGAAACCGAGTTGCTTGACATATCCAGGTTGACCAAACTAGGGGTCAGCTTCAGCATTAATTTTAAAATACTTAAACTTAATGTTTTTAGTGAAATGGCACTAGCTCGAACTTTGCTCTTTCATTTAAAATTAGTTCTAACTCTAAGAAATAATTCCCCTTTTAGTCTCCTGTGTCTTCGAAAAAGTTGATTTTTATATTATTTCAATGGGAAAATTGAGCAATTTGATTGGCTAAAGAGCCAACTGTTTTTAACAAAATTGAAATTGTATTAGAGATGATGATCGGCCCCAAGATATTTTTTAATTCCGAAATGTCTATTAACTCAAAATTATAAGACTTCAATGAAATATACAGGATATATAGGACATGTTTAAAAATATAGGATTTTATAGGAATTACAGGACCACTGAGTTGCCTGTTTTTGTAATCTTTTCATCGGTTGTTCAAGTATCAGAACAGCTTAGAGGAATTTCAAAGATCCAAACATTTAGCAAAACGCATAAATATAAACCTAGATATTAAATGCACGCGCTTGAAATCCCAACCTATTCATAATAAAAAGGCCATAGAATTTATGTACAAAACAATAATATTAAACCTTGATTTGTCAGTACGTGCCAGAGCTACGGAACTCGTTACTTCTATGATATTTAGAGATAAAGTCCGAGTTACTTCGCGCGTGCTGACAAATCAAGATGGAACAGACTATAAAAAAAAATGGCATCAAATCTATCACGACGAAAATCCCATGCCTCGATGATAAAGACCTTTTTAAAAATCCCGTCAGCACCTGTCAATACGCTTCACCTACGCTCCCAAGGTGGCCTAGGAAAACTATACGCGCGGGCTCCTTTTCAACTTCAAGTTAGAAGATTGTAAAGACCCGAAAGATTCCTAAACCGAATTTAAATACGCATCAATCAAAATGGTTTCGAGCGAGCCAAATTATTCTCTATTTCGTTCCAACATGCGGAGCGTAACCTTTCAAAGGAAAAATCTCGAAAACAAAATTCACTTTATCTCTACTTGGAAAGGAAAAGGTTTAGATAGTGCTGCCGCGAATTATATTTCCCTCATTTAAATATTTTTCCTTTATCAGGATTTTCCGGATCAACTCCAATCATTTCCACGGTTTTCCCTAATCATCTGAAACCACTTCCATGGGTTTTTTCCTAATCATCTCAAACCATTTAGACGGGTTTTCCCTAATCATATCAAACCATTTAGACGGGTTTTCCCTAATCATATCAAACCATTTCCACGGGTTTTCCCTAATCATCTCAAACTATTTCCACGAGTTTTCCCTAATCATCTCAAATCATTTTCACTGGTTTTCCCTAATCATATCAAACCATTTCCACGGGTTTTCCCTAATTTTTTTTTTATTTATTTATTTATGTGGTTCTCATTAGAAGTACTTATTTACATATTGAGGGCCAAGTCTAATCAGACTTATAGGCCCTTTACTCTGGGGGAATACGAAGAGATTGTTTAAGATAATTTAACCCTTTGCACGGGTTTTCCTTGATCATCTCAAACCATTTCCACGAGTTTTCCCTAATCATCTCCAACCATTTCCACGGGTTTTCCCTAATTTTATTAAACCATTTGCACGGGTTTTCCTTGATCATCTCAAACCATTTCCACGAGTTTTCCTTGATCATCTCAAACCATTTCCACGAGTTTTCCCTAATCATCTCAAACCATTTCCACGGGTTTTCCCTAATCATCTCAAACCATTTCCACGAGTTTTCCTAATCATCTCAAACCATTTCCACGAGTTTTCCCTAATCATCTCAAACCATTTCCACGAGTTTTCCCTAATCATCTTAAACCATTTCCACGAGTTTTCCCTAATCATCTCAAACCATTTCCACTGGTTTTCCCTAATCATATCAAACCATTTCCACGGTTTTTCCCTAATCATATCAAACCATTTACACGGTTTTTCCTTAATCATCTCAAACCATTTCCACGAATTTTCCCTAATCATCTCAAACCATTTCCACGAGTTTCCCATAATCATCTCAAATCGTTTCCATGGGTTTTCCTTAATCATCTGAAATCATTTCCACGGGTTTTCCCTAATCATCGCAAACCATTTCCACGGGTTTTTCCTAAAATCTCGAACGGAACCATTTCCACAGGTTTTTCCTAAAATCTCGAACGGAACCATTTCCACAGGTTTTTCCTAATATCCCGAACCATTTCCACGGTTTTTCTTAATATCTCAAACCATTTCCACGAGTTTTCCCTAATCATCTCAAACCATTTCCACGGGTTTTCCCTAATCATCTCAAACCATTTCCACGGGTTTTCCCTAATCATCTCAAACCATTTCCACGGGTTTTCCCTAATCATCTCAAACCATTTCCACGGGTTTTCCTTAATCATCTGAAACCATTTCCACGGGTTTTCCCTAATCATATCAAACCATTTCCACGGTTTTTCCCTAGTCATCTCAAACCATTTCCACGAGTTTTCCCTAATCATCTCAAACCATTTCCACGACTTTTCCCTAATCATATCAAACCATTTACGCGGTTTTTCCCTAATCATATCAAACCATTTCAACGGTTTTTCCCTAATCATCTCAAACCATTTCCACGAGTTTTCCCTAATCATCTCAAACCATTTCCACGAGTTTTCCCTAATCATCTCAAACCATTTCCAAGGGTTTTCCTTAATCATCTGAAACCATTTCCACGGGTTTTCCCTAATCATCTCAAACCATTTCCACGGGTTTTTCCTAAAATCTCGAACCATTTCCACAGGTTTTTCCTAATATCCCGAACCATTTCCACAGGTTTTCCTTAATATCTCAAACCATTTCCACGAGTTTTCCCTCAATCATCTCAAACCATTTCCAAGGGTTTTCCCTTAATTACCATCTAAAATAATTTTCACGAGTTTTCCGTCAATCATCTCAAACCATTTCCACGAGTTTCCCCTCAATCATCTCATATAATTTCCAAGGTTTTCCCTTATCACCTCAAACCATTCATTTGCCCCGTTTTTCTACAGGTTCTCATAAAAATACAAAAAGTTCATTTTTCCCCTTTGTCATTTTTTTCTTTTCAGATTTATATTGGGTCGTCAGTCAAATCAAAAAAGAGTAAATTGAAGTTCAGCAAACAGACCCTTATGTCTCATTTTGAACTCACTGATTATGTCCTTGCATGACCATTTGGATCCCTAATATATATTACAGTCGCATTAAAGGGAGGGTTGAAATGCGAGATTTAGCGTGACATGGCACGTGTCCCACGAATTTTAACGTTTCGCCGTAAAACTCGGACCTATTTACTGACGTCAAAACAGGTCCTCTTCCGTTTGGGACCTGAGAGATAGGTCTTTTTAACTTCCGAACCAAAATACAGAGAAATCATTGTAGTACATCGAGGTTAGTGACTTAGATAATCAGCGGGGTAAACACGTAATCGTGATAACAGTACGAACTCAGGTGTACACATTTTTTTAACTCTTTGCACTATCAAAGCTGAACTCGAAGTTCATAAGAGTTCGAACTCAATGCACTGTCAAAGCTGAACTCAGTGAACTCAGGTGTACACAGAATTCAAGAGTATTTGATCCCTCGTAACAGTTATATTGACGACTTTCATTTAAAACTATTTTTTATCGCAAATCGGGTACGATTATTATCTCTCAATAAGATGATGTTTTTTAATTTTTGCACCACCTTATCAAACGGGAAAATTTCATCCAAACGCCAAGCTCTACTATCAGTCGTAGGGGTGTTTTGAATTGTATGCCAAAATCTAAATCTAAATAATTCCTTTAAACTCGTCTAATGGAATTTTCTATAAGGGTTTTCTCTCGTCTATACGTGTATAGTAACGAGATACGATTGACCCAAATTAATCGGGAAGAGAACGGTTAGATATCTAAAGTCGAGATAAAATCTTACTCTCGTTCCGATGAGCTTAAAAAAGGAAAAGAACAGATGAGAATATAGGCTAAATGTCTCCACGCGCGACACCAGCCCAAAGTATCGGTTCGAAAACCTAAATTTAGGTTTCGCTAAACGGGAGCCAAAATAAAACTAGGAACAAAAAAAGAAACAATGTTGCTCGGAAAAAAAGTGGTTTGGAATTGCGCGTGGATGAAGTAACATGGTAAGCATTAGTATATTACATATATAGGTAAATTTTACTCAATAAATATGCAGAATAAAGCTAAGATGTCAAATATGTCAGACAGGACTGGGGAAATAAAATTTAAAAATCGCATCATCTAGAAGTAGATGTTACTTTTGTTAATTGAATTTTGAATGTCAATCAGATATTATCCGTTCGCGAAAACAATATCCATTTCTAATTCGAGTTAACCTATCCGAATGTAAGGCGAGCCTTTTATTGGTACTCATTGTTATAGGAAATTGATACCTTATACGAGATTATTCATTTGCCGATAAGAAAATGTGAAATTCGAGTTTGTTCTGTGATTTAGTCGCTGTTCCTTTCAATTTAGATTAAAATATAATTATTATATTTCATTCTACACGGATTTAGAGAAGTTATATTTTTAACTTCGCATTATCCGTTTGAACACTGCCTTCTTTAATACTATGTCTATCCGTAGGAAAAGCAAGGGGGTGGCGTTACCGATTTCAAAAATATCGTTAGACGTCGCTTTCTTGAGGTTAAAAAAAAGCGGGAAATTCAAATTTAGGCCGAAAATTAAAAAATAGATACGAATTTTAGGTTAATATGGAGAATAAATTAATTATGATTTAATTTAAATAATTAAACAGTGATTTTTAAATATTTACATTAAAAGCACGTTCTAAATCAAATCGTAAATTTAAATCAAGATCTCTACGTTATCACCTAGATGTCGCTAGGAATTCTACGATCTTACTTCGATAGAGCCTTATCTAATTGGCTCTTGGCGAAGCGAGACTCGCGATTGGCTATTCATACATCAGGAAAGTGACATCTATCTCGGACAAAATGCAAATTAAAAATGTCAAGAAAAAAAAAAAGTTGTAGTTGGCATTTCGTGGCCTAGTATTACAGAAGGCAGTGGTTTGAATAAACGCGTAATTTTACTTAAAAATTTTTCTCCGGATAGTTCGTACTCGTTTGATAAGCGTCTGTTTATATAATTTGTGGTTTTATATTAGCAATCAATTAATCCGAGATTAAAATATCTGAAAAAAAAAGCCTAGTTATGTCCGAAGTTACTCATTATCCGATTCCGAGCTATATATAGAAGTTACAGGGTTTGAAGCCATCCCCAAAAAATATAAGAACTATAGTTTTTTTTTAATAGCTGATAAAAATAACAGAGTTATAAATCTTTATTGGATATTTTTCTTAATTGAAATAATTCAGCATAATTTTGAAATTAAGTTATATAAAGTGTTAGGAAATAATGGCCTGAAAAATGTCGCAAATAAACGGATTTCTGAGTCCAAAACACAATCACTTTCAAGTTCTTTTCCTAGTGACATGGGTAAATTACTTATTTTAAATTAATTATTACGGAATATATTTAAACGCGTGGAGTTGAAGGAGTTGAAGTTTTTATTGTTAAAAACTATATCTATGGCGAGTAAGCTTTCGACCTTGCAAGTCCCGAGTCAGTCTGAATCCACAGTAGATTTTACATATTATATAGCTAAGGAAATCAATAAAATAAAATAAAAAATAAAATAAATAAGTACTAAAATGACTTTTCAACCAAAATACATTCGTACCATATTTTGTGGCAGGGGGAGGGAGATACGACGGGCTAACCACTTCCCTAAAATCTGTACACCAATTACGGGGGTGGTCAGTCCCTCGGGGAATTATAAACGAAAATAAAGGGCGTGGTAATATGTTATTTTAAAATAGTTCTACAAAACTTTTAAGCTTAGGGTTCAAGGGCGCGTTCTTTTCAATGTAAAGGGCTTCAGTACATTTTCTCAGGTTGACCAACTGGTTTCTGCGTGTAAAATTCGCGCGCCATCTCAATCAGTCCCAATTCCAAAGATGGTTCCATATCCCACTAGTGAAATTTCTATCGCGTACACAATTTTGATGTTCTTTTACCTTTGCTTTTACGCGAACTTTTAAGTTATCGTGCACCCACATATGCTTTGCCACATTCAATCTGATAAACAATTCCACGTTCAGTAAGAGGGGAAATAGGTCTAATTTCTGATTTTAATACATATTTTAAAATGTTTTTATTCGAGCCGCGTTCATACTAGGCC
The DNA here is from genome assembly GCA_963920705.1 of Odiellus spinosus. NCBI lineage: Eukaryota > Metazoa > Arthropoda > Arachnida > Opiliones > Phalangiidae > Odiellus > Odiellus spinosus. The sequence continues at coordinate 4,677,561 of OY987227.1, read as the reverse complement.
TTGGAATCGATTTAAACCGTTTCAGAACGTTTCAATGGAGTCGTGTGAACGGGAAACCGTCTTTTCTCGAATCGATTTGATTCGATTTTTCGAAACTACTTTGGGAATCGGGAACCAGTTTCAATTCAACAACCGATAGATGAAGCTACAATAAATCGATTTATAGAGATAACGCGTGACGCTTAAAACGATTCCTGGCGATTTGAATATCGGTCTGATTTTACAGTTTGAAACTGATTAATAAATGGTGGCCGTAGCTTAAGTGACATTCAAATTTATTCTAGTCATCTTTTGGCCAATGTATTTTAACAAATGAGCATTTTGAATTTATTATTCGTTTATAACAAAATCTACGGAAACTTCGTTAAAACCGCGAAGTTAACGAGTAAGAAATAACACGCATTCGAGTGAACTTGAAACTCATTATCGATTGATGCGTGTCTCGTACGCACGGGTCTCAGACACTAAAGTCCATAGGACTAAAATGAGCCGTTATGTTCCATTACAATTTAATAATACCGTTCGATTGAGAATCACAATTTAGGGCTCATGAATACGAAATAAAATATACTAAGATAAAACTAAAAACCTTATCGAGGAAGCACAGCCTTAAAAAATGAAATATTTTCAAGTTAACAGTTGAATTTGTTTAGATATTGAACTCGCCCGAAAACTTTAAGAGTTTAACCTAGGTCTCTAAAGCTCTAATAGTTGATATTATAAAAGAAGTTGTGGGTGCAACATCTTGCTCGAATGATGCTAACTACGTCACGAAATCACGTGGCGTTAAGGTTATACAGGGAATTTTTTTACGTTTCATAAAACGCTAGGGGTCAGATAGCTCAGAAGTCAATCGGGAGAGACCTGACTTTCAGAGCTGACACTTGGATATAGGAAAAATAAGTTTAAGAAATGCTTGGTGCTCACGAGTGCTATGAGCTTTACAAGCTATTACGTGATAAAGTCGCTTTCGCGCGCTGTATTTTTTCATGTACGTTTTTGACATTTTCATTGTCTAGTTTTTTCGAACGCGTCAACCCACACGTAAAAAATTTGGAATATGGCGTTTAAATAGTATGATACAACTAAAAAATATATACCATAGGAATTCAAAAAAGAAAAAATGGTGACAGCTTTACTTTAAGTATTAGTATCTTTAAATTAACTTATCATAGTTAATTTTTACACCAGGTAGCGGATTATAAACCTATTTCAACTTGTAATTGCCTTTTAAACCCAAAATAAAAGCAATAGGAGGTTGATCCTTTTACAATATATGAAAGGTATATTTAGATCTTAAAAGTCAGACAACGAATCGGCACGTTCTAAATTTTGAATGTAATCCGGAGCAAATTGCGTCAGGAGAAGAAATTGATTTTAACTCGGCTGTATAGTACAAGGACGAAATTAATATTCCGGTCTGGTATATTTAGAGTGAAACGAAGTATAGTCTAATTCCATTTCGAGTTGGTAGCGCACCCAAAGCTTCATTCGTCTCAAACCCCTAACTTTAGGCGTGCTGCCAACTCCGGGTGAAATAGACTATCTTTCGCGCCAAAATGTGGGTTGAAACCATCGAGTCAACTAGAGTTTGAGTTCCTTTTTCATCATCCAATAAAATAATCTCGCTACAGTTATTTTTGTTTAAATTGGAAACTATCGCCGCTATTATCAAGAATATGATATAAAATTACACTAAGAACGCCCATCTTTCAAAAGAATCAATAGGTCTTGAAGGGGGTTTAAATGTCGAAGCAGGATGAAGTTTCGTGCGTGGAAAGGAGCTGGAGATATTTGATTTTGACATGCACGTAAACGATTTTGTACGAGTTTTAACACAAGTTTGTTCAAAGGGTCAGATAATAATTAAAAACCTAGCGCCGAAGGATGGTATTTCTGATAATTAATATTTCATAATTACATTTTGGAATAGACAGACTACCTATAGAGTCATTTTGTATCATATTATTGGTAGTATAATAAGTTTGTGGGGTGACAACCCGCTTTTATTCCGAATAAGTGAAAAAGATGGGCGTGTGTGCCATAATTTTAAGAAATGATTCGTGCTAAAACATTCAATAGATGCAAAGGGAGTAAGTTGGATGATCGAGCGACAGGTTCGTACGAACCCTTGAACACTGAAACTTGTAATTTGAATTGGAGCTTGACGTGTTCCTTGATTTTACTCCATTTCAAGAAACAAGAAAACAAAAGGAAAATGGGAAGGGAAAGATAACTCGCTAGTTCTTTGAACGCGTTTATTTAATTCCAATTTCACCCACGTCACGACGCTTGCCAAATTTCCCTATATCCAAGCGCGGGAAAGAAACTACGGTGCAAAAACCACTCTTCCTGATAGTAAAGATAAAGAGAGGAGATACGAGCTATCAAGGAGAGAAGTCTTGAGAGGAAGAGTAGCGGAGATATGACTAGAGTGCCTTAGGAGATCATTACGCGGATACAGGTAACCCTGAGATCGAGGAACCCGCACGATGTGAAGTGGGCCATCCCGATCCCCAGAATCCCCGGCACGATGAAAGACGGGATCAGCTGCATCGTGTAGACATCGCCAGCCTACCATCATCATCTGGAACCAACGGGGGACTCCCGCCAGATGAAGGGTTAAAGTGAGGGTGATAAGAAAACCTCGCGTTACATTTAATCAATCCCCTTCATAAAACTACCATAGCAATTTTGCGGTTAACTGGACCAATTTGAACAATCAAAACCAAAAACCAAAATCAAACACTATTAGTTTACGACAGTAACTTTTCCCAGTACAGAATGCTCTAGATTCCAGAAAAGTCTCGAGAGGTCTAGAAAATTGTGGAAAGTTTTTGAAAGGTCTGGAAAGTTCTGGAAAATTCGAGAAAATTCTAGAAAATATACATTTATCTGTCTGACTAGAACGTTAAAATGTACACGCAAAGCTATAGATACGTTACATTAAACTTCAATGAAAACTCCGCTTGGTTTTTATTATTTCAAAACGTACGCGAGATTCTTAATTTCGATCGTAGATTAAGTCTAGCAAAGCCTAATTATTCTTTTGTTTATAGAGATTTGGAGATTACAAAGTTTTTCCCGATGTTTAACAAATCTGGGAGAAATTTCACTAATTCTGATATATTACGTTATCTTTTTTTAAATTCTGTCTTTTTAACGAGTGGGCATAGTGAGGAAACGAGAGTTCTAAAATTACCGCAATTTTGGAAATTGGTAAGTTACGCGGTAATTTATCGCGTATTTTACCGTTTCATGGTAATTTACCGGTACTCAAAAAAAAAAAAAAAAAAAAAAAATCGAATTTGAATTTCTGTGATTTTAAACGCGAAATTCCTCTTTCAAAAGCTTGGAAATTCTTATTTTTGACCAAGAAACAAGACACTCGTGAAAAATGCAATGTTTCTCATGATACCCTTGACTATTTTAGTTTGCATTGATTTTTCAAAGAGGCTCAGACATGAATAATTACATTAACATGTCTACTTTATGCACGACGCACTACAGAGAAGTAGACTTATAGATAATTATAGGTTTTACCTCTTTTAGCCATTTTTTCACTTTTACCGCGTAAATTACCGGGTTAAATTTATTTACTTTTATCAAAACTGATAGAAAATGGTTTCAAGGTGTGACAACGTCTTAATTAAGTACGTAATTTTCCAAACACCAACAAGTAATACGATAAATACTGTTTCTAACTCATATTTGCCTAATAATTTCCAAGATTTTTTAAGATATTCGTGAAAACAATATTTTCACCTTTAGTCCGAATAATCGATGACCGCCAAAATAATTGTAAGCGAATTTTACGAAAAATATCATTCATTCTATCTTTGAGCCTCTGTCCAATAGATAAATGGTTAAACATGCCACGATTTTTTTTCAACGTTTAATCGTTAATGATAATAGTGCGATTTTTTGGATATTGTTTTTAAAGATAAAGTATAAAATTATGAAAAAGTAAAATTAACCTAAAACATTTAGGGTTAATAGTAAATAATCGCAAAATTAGCGGATAATTTTATCCAAACGCCGAGCCCTATTTGACGAATTCGAATAACCATGCTCATAAACCAACTTCCAGGGGCTACGGGTAGAAATATATTGATAAATTATGACAATAGATGGCGCGCCTGCTCGTCACTTTCGCTCTCGTACTTATCCTTGTATTACACCTGTCGCTATGGGAAACGTGTCAAGTCTCGAAGCGCGAGGAAAGGGATTACCGCCTAGTTTGTCTCTTTCGTCATAGATTAGCCAATCAGAATAGGATCTGAATGGGAACTACGATAGCGACATATCTTAACAGATCGTCCCGTAAAGAGTGTATCCCTGCCCCTGCAATTCCTCTTCAATTTAGAATTCGTCGTACCCAGATTAGTTTAAAATGAATTGAAAAAAGAATTTGAAGTTACATTTCACCGTCTCTTTATATTAAAGGAAAAAATTGGTTAGGCTTAACGAATATAAAAGAAAAAACAAAAAAGGGGGTTATCTCTCTCTCGAATCCGCCAAGAAAACGAAACACAATCGTACACCGCTAATTCAAGATATATAGGTATGTATATTTTTATCATATTTTACTCGATACTGCAGTCAAAGGTAAAAACGGTATCGTCCCTCTATTAAGAGTGCTATCGGATAAAAGGTGAAAAACTAATGTATATCTTTACCCCTTTAAATTTGATTTTTTTTTTTATGTTTTTAGTCTTCGCGCCGTAACACGGTAAATTGGAACAAGGCGACAACTAAAACGATGTCTTGGCCAAAGAATTGGAATAATCTAATTTTCTTTTTTAAATAGTTAAATAGGTTGGGCTGAATTAACTTTATGAAGTCGAGTAGAAAGTAGAGCTCGGAATTCGTATTTTTGTTATTTGAATAAGAGTATCGTGAATTTCAATCAGATATTATCCGTTCGCGAAAACATCCGTTTCTTAATAGAGTTAACGTATCTGAATGAAAGGCAACTATTAATACAAGAATCCATTCAGGTTCCATAAGAATATGGGAGGGCTGCGATTCAATAACCATCCTCCCAAACTTTGTAGCAAAAGTTCGTCTGCTTCGAATTGATTTTTCAAGTAAATCGCTCCTGACATCAATATTAACCCGCGCCACTAACGACCTTGAAAAAAGATCTAAGCATACAAATGTTGCGAAAATTGCGGACGAACTTTTGTTACAAAGCTTGGGAGGATGGTACCAGAGGCTAAAGCTATGTTCCCATATTCTTATGGAACCTGAATGGATTCTTGTTAAATATCAATAATATTAAACATTCATTATCCAATAAGAAAATTTAAAACTCGAGTTTCTTCGAGGATTTTAACCAAAATTTAGATCTCGGAGCTAGAATGTAGTAATTTGGTCGGTAACTTTCAATTTAGATAAAAATATAATTCATTCTACACGCATTTCTTATCTTCGTATTATCCGTTTGAATAAACGCGTAATTTGTTTATTAATCAAGCTTCAAATTTAATCTCCGGATAATTCGTATCCATTCAATACGTGTCTGTTTATATAATTAACACACAATTTATCCGAGATTAAAATATCTGAATAAAGCCTATCTGTCAATGGATATCATAAGTTATTCATTATCCGATTCCGAGCTCTAGTAGAAAGTCATAAATACCAACGATGGTTGTTAGTTAAAATAATTTAAAAAAATAGCTCTATTTAAATGAGATGGCTCTTTTGGTGTTATCTTAAAGGGATAATATATCCACTGCCTTCTTTAATACTATGCCTATCCGTAGGAAAAGCAAGGGGGTGGCGTTACCGATTTCAAAAATATCGTTAGACGTCGCTTTCTTGAGGTTAAAAAAAAGCGGGAAATTCAAATGTAGGCTGAAAATTAAAAAATAGATACGAATTTTAGGTTAATAATGGAGAATAATTTAATTAGGATTTAGTTTAAATAATTAAACAGTGATTTTTAAATATTTACATTAAAAGCAAGTTCTAAATCAAATCGTAAATTTAAATCAAGATCTCTACGTTATCACCTAGATGTCGCTAGGAGTTCTACGATCTTATTTCGATAGAGCGTTATCTAATTGGCTCTTGCCGACGCGAGACTCGCGATTGGCTATTCATACATCAGGAAAGTGACATCTATCTCGGACAAATTGCAAATTAAAAATGTCAAGAAAAAAAAGGTTGTAGTTGGCATTTCGTGGCCTAGTATTACAGAAGGCAGTGATATATCTGATAACAAGTTAATTTTAATCGATGTATATTGATGTTGAAATATTCGTTTAAAAAATTTAAAAACTCAACAAAGGTTTCGCGGTTCATAACTAGTCTCGTTAAGCCTAAATCCATTTCGAGGAAATTTTAGAATGCAAACATATTCGAAAGCGCGCTATTTCTAACAAACATCTCTTTCGATTTACGCAATACCATTTCAAAGAAACACTTGGACTGGCATCAGCAATTGACTTCTTAGAAATAAAAAAAAAAAAAAAAAAAAAAGCTGAATTGTCTTCCCTAATATCGCTACTATGATAATTAACAGTTTATTACTGGGAAGCGTTTGGCAAGTTTTAATAATATATTTACGCTTATTTTGAAAGTCAAAATAGATCAATAATAACTTGTTTCCAGAGTCTAGTATCCCTTAAACACTACAGCTAAGTTGAGAATAGAAGTCAAGTGATGTGACGTCAGACTATAGCTAGAATGTATATTCGAAATAAATGACACCAGTATAACGTGGGTCTACAAGGCTTAACCAGGATAACGATTTAATCCAAAGGTAGTGGTCATGTGTAATTATTTTCCCTACAGGGTCTATATTTCACCCGGTATAAAAGTAATGGCTGATTTAAAATTAAGTACTTCCACGAAAGAGACCGCGTGAATTAATACAAGAACGCGCCAGAATCAACTGTTGGTTTTCTCTTTTGCGTGTGAATATTGAACTAATCGATATACAAGCCTGCAGCATAGTGAATTGATTACATAATTTACTACGTATTTAGCACTACCAAAGGCTGTAATTAGTTAAGTAATCGATGCAGAGATTTTAATTTTATAGTTAGTCCTTCGAAATAATCAAAACCCCGTGATTAGTCATGGTGTTTAAACTCCTCTTAAAGGGAAAGTGAAGAGGAAAATGAAGCGTTTTTTACTCATTCTGTTTCTAAAAATAAGACACGTTTGTGTAGTAAAACATCCAGGAAGTGTATACTTTTCTGAATTGGACAAAAAAATCGGAAACCTGATTTTGGCATTCAATTAAAGGAGAACCTTCGCCTAATCAAAAGACACAACATCTTTGTCTTCATAAAATCTCCGCGACACGTCCTGCGGTATTTACTCTCATTCGTGATTATTTTCACGCGCACAATCGCGCTTGTAGCCGATATTTTAAAAAACCACAGGTGGGGAGTCTTTTGATTGGTCGGAGGTTCTGAATCTTTTTCGATTTTTTTTTTCAGAATTTTGAGAAATTTCCCGAATATACTTATTTTTAATTGTAGACTAGATTTCTACTTCATCATCCCTTTAATTTCAAATTTTCCAAATACCTCGTATAAGGAATTGTAAACTGTTTTACGCTCAACTCTCAATTTATCAAAATATACTTTTTGAAACGTTAAGTGTGTTTCCTAGAAATCCCATCAGACACCTCGAATTTGACTTACGAAATTACATCTTGATAATTCACGTCACAAATTAATAATAAATGAAACAACCAATGAGAATTACGCACCGTTGACAATTAAATGATTTAGTTAAGGCTGTCATCTACCATAACCTAATTAGAAATCTCGTTAGCTATTTTATGCTCGAGAAACAGCGATTTCTCTCGAGGTTAGATAATAGTGTCAAATTGCGTATCTCAATCTTCCCATGACCTTCGAGGGAACAGATTCGTGCATTTTTAAACAAACCAAAAAGGGGTACTTAATTCACCAAGGTTTATACTTTTCCAACACATAGACTTAATTATTAAACTGCACCATTTATCTAAAATATTTGAATTGGCAAGCAAGTAATGTTAACACTAACGTCATTTGATGACGTTAATGTTTAAAACCGCAACGTTAAATTTTCGTGATAAACATTGTAAGGCACATAACCTTACATTTACGAATTAATCAGTTAACCAATAATGGAGGAGTAACGCAGTGACGTAAAAAACACACTAGTAAAACTTAAAATTCATCTTATCGTATTGAGCTTTAAGTTGTTCGCTTAACGTTCATAAAACTAATTAATAATCTCACCACCCAAAAACTAAAATATATTCAACAAACGCAGTGTTATGCAGTTAATATAGTCGTAAAAATGGGTCCCGGCAATTCTCTACATTTCCGTATTTTTATTCACGTCTTCACGCAAGATTATAGATTTTTTGAATCAACCCAGTTATATTTTTTTCATCTCTTGTGTTTATACAAAGGCTTAACTGATATAATACCCAAGAATAAAACTATAACTCTTTCATACTATAAAAAAATATACCTATAACCCTTCTATAAAATTAATCAAATACGTAATTACGAAAAAAGGCACAATCGAATAGAAAATCTTGGCTAAGCCTATTTCCCATAAGGAACCCCCCTCGGTGGCGGAGTTACTATGTATTATTACTCAGCATTTCTAAAATTCTAGACGTACCTGATATTCCATTAGGCCTGATACAGTTATATTATTGATTACGACGATTAAAAAAACCATAAACTTTTGATAAAATATGTAACGGAATAAAAGATATTTCAATGGAAAAGTCGCGAATAAAACCACTCGGATAAATACAAACGGGATGAGGATTGGAGGAGAAAATTACACTCAGGGATTTTCTGGGTTAGGCTATAATACAGCGAAACCTTTCCAGTCTCTCTCAACCACCGACTAAAACCCGGGGGATACCCTAGTCAGAATATACACTGGCGTAAAGCCTTCTTATACAACCTAAGGTTATTGAAATCACGAATAAGATTTCTAATTAAAGCGAGGAAATTCAAAAATATAATTGGAAATAAAACTCACCAAAATCATTGCGTCAAAAAAGCAGAGGATTAAAATATCCGTGAGTGGCCCGCCATGATGATTCGCCGCACTCCCATAGTGCTTCGGGGCGCGGTGAAACTGAGAGGGGGATTTGAGGGGGTAGGGGGAGTTATCGAACGTGAGGATGACGCTTCGCGGGGATGCTGCCGCCATCTAGCCAACGAGCGGGAAAGTTAGTCACGGTCGTGGGCGTAATTATATTTCGAGTGTGCCTCGAGCGAAGCCGCGCTTCCTTAGAAAGGACAAGTCTCGAGTATTAATCGACGTTTTTAACTAACACTAGATTCTGGTAGAACTAGTGTTCCCAACTTGTAACTACTATTAGAACAAACTGTTATACGTTTCGCCATTTGGTTTCGCGTATCAGATATTGCGCAAATACATTAACTGATAAAAACGCGATCATCTATTCAATCACTTTTAACGGATTTTTATATTTAAATTATCTGTCCAAACTGATTCCATTGTTTTGAGCAGATATCTACGGTTTAACTGATACTCAAACGGATAACTGTGAATTTAATTCTAATTCTATTATTTTTTTGGCAAAATAACGCGCATTCACTTTGTTATAGTTCCAATTCTTTCTTTAAGCGACTATTCATTTAAAACTTTTCGCAGTTGTCCGGCAGAAGGCGCGGTTAAAAGACGGATGAAAACATTTTACCTTTCCTTCGGATTAGAGCTTAACGGATTAGATTAAAAAATCCGTTGATCCGATTTAGGACCAGTTAAAAAAATATCAGTTGTATCTGTGGATCGAAAAGATGTCTGACCGTAGTTGGGAGCATTAAATAGTTCCGCTAGCTTTAATAATGTAAGAAAGGATTAATTGTTGCGGCTTAAGAGCTAGATGACGTCAGAAGGGACCAAGAAATGAAGATTTTAAAATGAGATTTATCCTTTAGGTTTCTCCTGAGTATCTTCTATTTCCTCGCTGGTCTACTACGTTATACCAGATTTATTAAATATTTATCGGATACTAAAACTGAAAGAAACAAAACCGCGGTTCGCGAGGTTGGATGATACTACCAATTGAAATTTTTTATACACACTATAGTATTATTAAAAAAAAAGTGTTTTAAGAAATAGCCTGGGGAAAAGTAGTGGGTCACGTGTTGATTTTTTTTAAATTAAATTGAGATGTGAACGGAATTGGAGCCCGTATAGAGAAAGAAAATTTATATGAAGTCTATTTTCTTTTAAAGGAAGAATTCAATCTCAACAAGTGATTTATTATCAATTACCTATCGTTTAAATAGGCCTATCCACCAGTAAAACAATTTACAAACAAATATTAAACTAGGAATCAATTTAAAACCATCAAAATAGGCTTAGCTGCTTTCATAAGAACTATCGACCAATGTCATTGGTCGCTAGTCCTTATATGGGAGTTCAGGATCTCCATGAATCCAGCTAAGCCTATTTTGATGGTGTTTTAAATAGATTTCTAGTTCAATATTATTTTTTATATATTTTTTTTTTTTTTTTTTTTTTTTTTTTGTGGACTAGGACTATTTAAACGATAAACAATACACGAATTCGAAATGGAAGAGGAACTTGCAGGGGTAGCGCGCCATTGGGGTATTTTCTTTACGTGCCGATAGTTTAAGAGATGTCGTTATTGTAGTTCCCATTCTGATCTTACGCTGATTGGCTATGCTATGACGAGAGAGACAAACTAGGCAGTAACCCCTCCTCTAGCGCTTCGAGACTCGACACGACGGGATAGGTACGACAGCGAGAGATAGAGTGAAGTATTTTAAGTATTTTTTTTAATATATTTCTTTAATTTTCCACGAATTATAAGAATGACAATGTTCTTATCCATTGTTATGTTTTAAACTTTTAATTCGAGTAACTTGTTAATAGAGGAAGCTAAAAAACGATTATCTTCGGATAAACCCTATAAATTTACGAATTAAATTCTTAAAACACATTTAATCAATCCAAAAACCCAATATCTGAGATGAAATACAGAAGATAATGGTTATCCGACTCCTATAGTGCCACTAGATAAAATATTACGCAATTAACTTGATTTTGCGATTATTTTCGATTGACCCAAATATTTTAGTTAATTTTACAGTTTTATAATTTTATAATTTAACTTTAAAAATAATTATTTCGTTAGAAACATTATTTATCGTATTTTTATTTGCGCCATTAAAATATTTAAAAAAAATCGTTAATTTAATCAAAAACTCGCTTAAGATTTTGGTAATTAACCACGGATAAACCGGAATAAGCAGTTAATTGTGGATAATCGATTAATTTGGAATAAAATTCTTTATAAACAAACTTTGAATGACTAGATACGGTTATATCATAGAGACTTTTAATATAGGGAGTGGAAAGTGGAGGCGAGATGTAGCTCAAAACAACCGTTGTTGATTTCCGGTATAGCTTACCTCTAATGCGGGTGATGTCATGTGACCGGAAGTTGGCCAGGCCAGGCCAGTTATTAGCATTGGCAAAGGTTGCTTGGGGAGCTACATCTCGTTTTGCCTTGCCAAAGGCATGAGTTTCCACTCCCTATGTTAAAAGTCTCTATGGTTATATTAATACAATATATTCCTTATTGATAAATGTACCCGATTTTTTCGTGATAACAGTTACATTGACGAATTTTATTTCAATATAATCGAAAATGTTTATTTTTTATCGCAACTGGGGTAAGATTATTATCTCTTAATGATGTTGTTTTTTAATTTTTCCATCATCTTATCAAACGGTAAAAATTAATCCAAACGCTAGTCTTAAGTCAATATTATTAAACCAGCCGGTCATTGTTTTAGCAAATCTAATTAAGAGAAAGTTTTTCTAAGAAATAAAAATTTCAAGCTACAGCGACATTTATTACGAAATAATATAAATTATACGAGGTTAAAAAGTGTAACAAGAACTAAATTTAGGTCTATTAAGCCGACGTATCGTTCTTCTCCGTAAGAGATTTGGCTAAAGCCCAGAAATAATGTAACAGATTGGCATCAAAATGTATGAATATAAAAAACTGCTCCATTAACCTAAGATTGAAGTTAGCAGTTTTTGAATCTTAAGATGGTAAAGATACAAAAAAACAAAGAGCAACAAAAGGCGAAGCAATATAATCTACTGATAATATTATAATTATTATGTCAGTTACTTCTCACACATTTACAACGCTAATTATGAAGATTGGAATACAATCCTAGAATAATCGCAGTTTGGGCTAAGTGTTTGGATAAAATGTTTATTATCCGCAAATAACCGCTTATTCCGGTTTATCCGTCGTTAATTATCAAACTCGTAAGCGAGTTTTCGATTAAATTAGATATCATTTTGAAGTATTTTAGGTTCGCGATTAACCAAAAATAAATAAATGTTGATTCTAACATATATTTGCGTGAAACCTTTTTCGAATTTTGACGATAATTGTGAAAGTAATATTTCATCCAAATAATCGATGACCTCCATAGTATTGTTTAAAATAATTCGATGCGAAATTTCCCGAAAAATATTATTCCTTCTATTTTGGAGCCTTTGTCCAATGGATAAACGGTTAACCATTTTTTTTTCTTCTATTTTTAACGTTTAATCGTTAGTGAAAACGGTGTATGTTTTTAAATAATTGTTTTATGAAATTATAAAACGATAAAATTAACAAATTTTATCCAAACGCCGAGCCCTAACCACATTAAGCGGAATAGGGAGATTATAAATTTAACAGTTAACTATAACCAGAAGTTTTTAAGATACCAGCTCAAATTGGCTTGGTGGGGGAAGTAAGAAAAGCATCAGTTTCGCCATAAAACTCGTCGGATTGAGACAGTACCGTTTTACTCGCATAAAAATAGTTCCACCATTTTTACGCGCCAAAACATTTTCCTACGCTCTCTTTTCCGCTGAATTATTTTCGGTGTTGTTATTCGGAAACTAGCTGTGGCGTGCGTGTGGCACTCGAGAGCTTTGGCCTTTTTACCTTTCAATTCAAAATTGAAACGAAACGACAGACTTTATATTGGGGTTTTAGCGAGTTAGGGGGAGGTGTTTCAATATTTTTAAAAATTTGTCCCTTTCCTTTGACAGTATTCGACAGGACAAATTTGTCCTTTTACTTTGACAGTATTCGACGGAACAAATTTGTCCCTTTACTTTGACAGTATTCGACGGAACAAATTTGTGCCTTTCCTTTGACGGTATTCGAAGGGACAAATTTGACCTTTTCCTTTGACCGTATTCGACGGGTCAATTTTGTCCCTTGCCTTTGACAGTATTTGACGGGACAAATTTGTCCCATGCCTTTGATATTATTCGACGGGACAAATTTTCCCTTGCCTTTGACAGTATTCGATGGGATAAATTTGTCCCTTGCCTTTGATATTATTCGACAGGACAAATTTGTCCCTGCCTTTTACAGTATTCGACGGGACAAATTTGTCCCTTACGAATTGCATTTTTTAGTCACAAACAATCAATACGAAAATATAATATTTAAAAAATATGAATAACCGAAAATAATGGTTATCCGATAACGGGCTCTAGGTTTTGATGCGCGTTTCTTAAGCCGCGTTCTATGGCTTGAAATCGATTTAAACCGTTTCAAAACGTTTCGCTAGAGTCGTGTGAACGGGAAACCGCCTTTTTCGAATCGATTTGATTCAATTTCTCGAAACTGTTTCGGGAACCAGATTCATACCAATTTGGTTTCAACAACCGATAGATGATTCTACGATAAATAGATTTATTAAAAACAGGCCAGCTGGCCTGTTTTATTTATAGGTGTCTCAAAATTTCATTAGAAAAGTCTATGGAGATTTGTCTTATGAGGTGGAATCTTTTTTGTCAATGATAACTGAGGTTTTCTCCTTCTTCTTCTTCGTCCGACCGCGAGTCCGTTTCATTGAGTGTTTGCATTCGAGAGAGAAAAATGTGTTAGGCTCGTGGGGGTACTCTATATTTTTCTATACGTTTCGGATGAATACTAAGACTGAGATAACAAAAGCTGTAGATAAGGTTGAAACACCGTGAAAGACGGCGTTTCATTGGGAGTTTGCATTAGAAAGAGAGAAATGTGTTAGATTTACAAGGGTGTTCTATTATATTTTTATTATACTTTTATTATGTTGAATACTAAGACTGAATAACAGTAGCTTTGATTACGTTGGATAGGAAGACGGATAAAAAGATAACGTTGGTGTATGCAGTTGATTAAAAAACTTGTGTCTAATTAAATATAAATAATAAAGCAGAACGCGAGAGATACAAACGATGTATGTTTTGGTTTAAAAGATATAGGACGATGCCTAGAATTCTACGTATTGAGTCAAATGCAAAACAGTGTTTTTAACGTTTATAGTGCGTATTGAATTTTTTTTATCAATGATTATAAGCCGCAGGGTACATAAACTTGGGTATTATACATTAGCCCAAATGGTATATAACGGTGAGATTTTGAAATGTCTTAGAAAATGGACTCTGAGACAGACGTACAATAAATTGATTTAGTTATAAAAGTTGGCGGGAAATTTAAATGATGCTGCAGAATTTAAAGGAGTCTAGAAAGGATACGGATATAAGAACAAAATTGGACACACGCGCGATAGGACACAATATCGATGGGATATAATCTCGATGGGACGCAATCTCGACAAAACATAATGTCGATGCAACACAATCTTGATAGACCGTAATCTTCATGTACATAATCTCAAGTGGAATCTTTATCGATAGTTCACAACCTCGAAAGGACATTTTGTTTCCTTGCCCTTCTTGTAATATTTTAGGTAAGGTTACGTTAGTTAATCACTCGAACTACGTCATCCCTCCAACTAGTTAAACACTTGCTCTAACCCATTCCTCTTATAATATTATAGGTAAGGTTACGTTAGTAGAGTGCAACAGTCTCAGTCTGATTTAGTTGCAGTCGACGCGAAGTCAGCCCCTTTTGAGTATTCGAACTTTCGGTACTATCATGTGTTCGACATAACGAACTTTCGGACTCGTCGTCCAATTCTTACAATGGGATGTAAATACGTTTTTCAGTTGGCCTATCGCCAGTAGGCCAAATCCGTTTTTTAAGGGAAGTCGACGTAGTTTTTCGAGAGATAAAAGTCATTTGCGCCTATGGATAGAACACATTCTCTCTCTGTCATTCATGCGTTTAACATCGTGTAAAAAAAAAGTTAACGTCTCTAGCCTGCTGCAGAGGTGGAAGTTCCGTGGTGACGCCTAGAATGTCTTAGCCTTCAAGGATTAGGATAGGCCAAGTAGAGGACAAGTAGTGGAAAGATGCCTGGGGCCATCATCCAGTACATCTCTTGGACAGCAGAGTAAAGGAAGACTTGCGTTTCTTTAGGGAGAGTGCGGAGGACTTAGCATAGTTTTTTGCAAATATGTTCTTTAACGCGATGTTGTTTTAAGACTTCGTTTTCTTTTTTTTAGCAGGGCTCTCTGATTTTATGAGAATTATACTTGTAATAATAAAGTTTAATGTTTATTCTGGTCTTGATCGTCTCGTTAATTCACGAGTAGATATTTTAGTATCTTAGTGGATGTTCATGGTAATCACTTTTTGTTATCTTTAAGTTAGCAGAATTAAACAACGCTAGTAAAGTCACGTCAGGCTAGTATATTTTATCATTCGAATTAGCCAATATCCCTTTAGCTAGTAATCCCTTGGTATCACCCTTCTCTCTTATAATTGACGAGTTCGGAATTGAAGCGAATCTTCCAGAGCCATGGCGCGATTGAGGTATAACATCGTTATGCCGCTTTCGTCGTTCTTATTCTAAACTAAGCGTAGTGGATGAATATATGGATGGAAACAAAGAAAGAGTCATCATATTATATGTAACGGCAAATTCGGACTTTATTTATATTTTCTTATATAACCTTTAAAATCTTTGACTCCTACCCTTTAATTCGTAAATACTTTTATTTGTAAAGGGCAGAGACTCCGCCCCCCCCAGAACAATTACACTCGTAGGGTGTTTTTTCTTTTAGGTCTTCCGATACGCGTATCTAGCTAGCGCGAGGTCGGAGGTTAGAGTTGTAATGGTTTTTCTTGCACATGGACTTCCTTTTTTTTATAAATCGGTCCCATGTGTACTCAATTTTAAGAAAACTTTAAATTCCTTTTAGTTGCCATGCCCGCGTATGCCGCGTCATGGTACCAATTATATATTTTCCTACTTACTGGTATCCTGAGGTTGGACTGGAGACTTAAAAGAGAGAGGTCATAATTTTTAAATTGAGTTTAAATCTACGGAGTAAGAAAAAGCCTTGATCGCCATGTACAAAATAAAATCTAACCGGGCAATCAGATGATTCGAAATCACGCGATGACGAGACGTCAGCGACCAGTATTCTGTATACATTTCAATCTTTAATTGTGCACGTCCGTCCACCATTATTTGTGCGCGTCGTGTAACGCGTCCTCACAGGAAAACGAGTGAGTTCAAAGCTATTTTAAAAGGGTACCAATTAATTAGGTCAAAACTATTAATCTAATAGCCCATGAGGTGCACCATGGCAGACCAGTATTTATTAAGTGTTGTTAATAATTTTCATTAACTGGCAAATAAACTGAATGGTTTCATTTTAAATCTAAGTGAAAAATGAAAATTAAACGGTATAAACCATCAAAATGAAAACAACGGCTTAAGCGATGTTAATATTCATCTAAATCCAAAGCACTTCTGAATTAAACTGTGTGAAATGAAATTTAAGAACTATAGTTTTATGCTGAGAGTATTGACGTGTTCGTTCTGCGGGAGCTCGAGGGAATATTTTTGAATATGGCAAAAACAAGAACTTAATCAATTTAATTTTAAAAAGATCGAATAACGTGCTGCGATCGAGATTAAAAAAGATGTCGCGTGCACCATAGGATATTTAATCTTAAACCACAGTTATAGGGCCCCATAATTTAGAACAACAATAACCGATTATAAAGTTTGTACAATATAAAATAATCATATATATTAAATCATTTCAATTTAAACTTGTAAATTTGCAATTTTAATTCCTACCACTAAATTAAAAAAAATGGGTTAATTGATTTACAAGTGTTTAATTTTTCCAAAAGCAAACACAAATTATACAAAAACGTTGTTTTGCTTCGCACTTCAAAAAAGTGCATTTATAGGTAAGAATTTCAAACCCGTGAAGGGACAAAATTATAAATTCACAGTGAAAGAAATATGAAAGTCACAGTCTAAGAAATCATAAAGCTATAATTATTATACAAAAACGTTGTTTTGCTTCGTACTTCAAAAATGTGCATTTAAAGGTTAGAATTTCAAACCCGTGAAGGGACAGAAATTATAAATTCACAGTGAAAGAAATATGAAAGTCACAGTCTAAGAAATCATAAAGCTATAATTATAATAATTAATATGAATAAAAAATTTACAAAAAAATGACGTATAAATTCGGCCTATCGAAACTTTTAATTATGCAGAAATCATTCTGTTGTAGAATTCACTCTTGGTAAGGGTAACTAAAAGCCAACTATGCGTGGAAAGGTAGAATAGCATAATACCAAATAGTTCCTGCCCGCGTTTTTAAAATGTTTAGTTGTTAGGATGGATGGTTGCAGTTTTCAGTTAGTAAAAGGAAACATTCGCCTCTTTATAAAGTTTCTAATCATTAAATCTACATAAGTAAAAGTTTCGATAGGCCGAATTTATACGTAATTTTTTTGTAAATTTTTTATTCATATTAATTATTATAATTATAGCTTTATGATTTCTTAGACTGTGACTTTCATATTTCTTTCACTGTGAATTTATAATTTCTGTCCCTTCACGGGTTTGAAATTCTAACCTTTAAATGCACATTTTTGAAGTACGAAGCAAAACAACGTTTTTGTATAATAATTATAGCTTTATGATTTCTTAGACTGTGACTTTCATATTTCTTTCACTGTGAATTTATAATTTCTGTCCCTTCACGGGTTTGAAATTCTTACCTATAAATGCACTTTTTTGAAGTGCGAAGCAAAACAACGTTTTTGTATAATGAAGATAATGTGTGTCTTTTAGAAAAACACTATATAGCATGTATAGAAACTGTTGCCAAAATCTTATGACTTTCTCTCTGCCTTCTGGATCTATTGAATTCTATACAAAAAGCTAAGATTTCTCTATAATTAAAAGCAAAGCAAAACTTTATATATAGAAGCATGCAAGACCCTATATAAACCAATACAAATATTTTTCGTAAAATAGAATCCTTAGAAAACCATTAAAGGGATACTATTATCTGAAATGAAGTATTTTTTTTTTTCTGATTCCTTATGTAAAAATATGCTCCCCTGAATTTTTTCATAATTTTTGAAGTACAAATACTATTAGAAAATATTTTTTAAAGTTTTATATCCTAAACATGCATTTGAATTTTTCTACTATTGCCAAGAAGCCAATCAGAACCAAGGACTCATCCCCCGACTTACTAAGATAAAAAGTAGAAACCCTAGCGACATCTAGGTGATAACGTAGTTTAAATTTTGGATTTGATTTTTATGAAAATTAGGTTTATAAAAGATTTTAGGCATCATTATCATCCAAAGCTCGTTACTAGCGAAGCTTATAGTTTTTAAAAAGTTGCTGCTGCTTCTTTTGGAGAAAATTAGTAAACTATTCTATTTCAAATCTTCAATTTAAACCAAGATCTTTATATTATCACCTAGATGTCGCTAGGAGTTCTACGATCTAACTTCGATAGAGTCTCCTGTCATTGGCTCTTTGCTCTGATTGGTCCTTTGGCAACAGTGAAAAATTCAAACACATAGCTAAGCCTAATTAAGTTTTAAATAATTAATCGAAATAATTTTTTAAAAATGTGAAAAAAATCTGCAGGATATATTTAATTGCAAGGAATCAGATAAAAAATTAAAATGGGTACGAAGTTTTCACCTAATAATCTTCCTTTAACAGAAAATTATTAACCTAAATCTAGCTTAAAATTATCACCGATAGAATTGAATTCGTGGTTAAATAAATTAAAATTAATTTAACCAAAATATATTTTTCCTATAAAAATATCTCTCACGGAATCGAATCCTTAGAGAAAACAAATTTAAATCTTTTAGATGTAGAAATAACTAAATAAATGACAAAACTTCATGGGAAATTTTTCAGTTTTGAAGATCTCTGATAAAATCTAGTCCTTAGGAAAAATATACCACGCTTAATTTATCTAGATCACTCGTAAATATCACTCGTAGAAAATAATTTATATTAATTATAATTGATAAAAAAATTGATTCATATAAACACAATTGGATTGAAATATTTATAAAGAAATATCTTTCATAAAAATTAATCCAGAAAAAGGAAATGATTCAAACTAAATCTCAACCCGTTTCATTTACCAGAACCATTTTAGCATATATCATTAATTTCATAGAAAAAACAAGTTCGGGTTAAATCTCAACATCTACGTACATAGAAACTTCCCAGAATCCAAAGTCCAAACTTAAGGAATACTCTCCAGAAAGAAAAAAAAATATCATGGAATCGAATCTCTATGAAAACTAGAGCTCGGAATTCGTATAACTTTTGTTATTTGAATAAGACCATCGTGAACGTCAATCAGATATTATCAGTTCGCGAAAACGTATCCATTTCTTATTCGAGTTAACGTATCTGAATGTAAGGCAAACCTATTATTCTTACTCATTGTTATATAAAATTTGATTTTAACCCAAATTGAGATCTCGGTTCCTTTCAATTTAGATTAAAATTATAT
This sequence comes from Odiellus spinosus, assembly GCA_963920705.1. Classification (NCBI taxonomy): domain Eukaryota; kingdom Metazoa; phylum Arthropoda; class Arachnida; order Opiliones; family Phalangiidae; genus Odiellus; species Odiellus spinosus. The sequence continues at coordinate 4,657,791 of OY987227.1, read as the reverse complement.
TTAGTTCTAGACGGATTTCGAGAAACGTCATATTTTTATCTAGGCATTATCCGTTTGAATAAACGCGGAATTTGTTTATTAATCGAGCTTAAAATTTTATCTCCATTTGATACGCGTCTGTTTATATAATTTGTTGTTTTATATAAAGAAACAATTTATCCGGATTAAACTATCTGAAAAAGCCTAGTTAATAATGGATATCTAAAGTTATTATCCGATTCTGAGATCTAAGATGAAAACTAACCAAACCATAAAGAAGGTTAAATCCGAACCTAATTTACAAATGTTCCATACAATTTTTGAAAAATATGATTCATAAAATCAAAATATAAATTTACACCTATTGTACACAAAAAATTTAATTTAGATAAAAAAATATAAACCCCCAGAAGATTTGCATAGTTCAAAATAAAATAAAGTTTCAAATACCCTCATGTATAAGAAGGATGAAGTGCTGTTGGAGTTATCACGTTGAAGTTAATAAAAAAGAAGAGTGGATGAATCGAATCAAACACTTTTAATTTCCAGAATGTTCTAGAAAACTCGGGAGAGGTCTGGAAAATGCTAGAAAATTCTAGAAAATTCTGGAAAATTCTAGAAATTAATGGAAAATTCTGGAAAATTCTGGAAAATTCTAGAAAATTCTGGAAAATTCTGGAAAATTCTAGAAAATTCTGGAAAATTCTAGAAAACTCTGGAAAATTCTGGAAAACTCTGGAAAATTCTGGAAAACTCTGGAAAATTCTGGAAAACTCTGGAAAATTCTGGAAAACTCTGGAAAATTCTGGAAAACTCTGGAAAATTCTGGAAAACTCTGGAAAATTCTGGAAAACTCTAGAAAATTCTGGAAAACTCTCGTGATTTTCCGGGTTTTTGCTGGTCTCAAGATAAAAATCATAAATTTGAAGGTTATTCTTTAAATATCTATTCGCATAAAAATTAATCCTTAAATCTACAAAATCAAAAAAAAAAAAAAAAATCAAACTTACAATTTCATTTTCGAATCAGTAGAGAAACAGTTTTTCTATCACTCAGAGAGATATTAGATATAAAAAACAACACAGTTCATGAGATAAAAGAACGATGCAACAACCAGTTTTGTTTAGAATTAGATAATCCGTAGAGAGGTGGCAAAATAATTTTTCACGACCGAAAATTTCCAAGTTCCACTTCGAAACTTAATCCATTTCGATATTCTTTCGACCATATTGATGTACTAAATAATTCTAATCGATAATAGAAACGAGTCGTAAGAGGCGAGTGTTCGACTAAAAGGACCAACGCCTATAACGCGTTAATTTTGGAGAAACACTCTTAAGAAGGGAAAAGTTGCCCGGGATAAAAATTAGTTGGCAAGGAAAATCTAAGCGACTAGTTTACTCTCCTGCTTCGAAAGCTTATGATGCACATTTAGGGTCTAACCACAGAGTCGTGGAGAGGGTGGATCTCTAGGCAGTGCCGCTTATTTCCCCAGCTAGCCCTCTCCAAGCGAGAAAAAAATAAATTTTGTTTAGAAGACAAAAAATGAACCTTCTTTTAAAACCGTTATATAGGGTTAGGAGATCGGCGGAACATAGGAAAATGTTTTAGACCCCTTTATTTACACCCCTTATGTAGCAGAGTCGTGACGTCATTTGGCCCTCTGTTTATATACAAAAAACTTAAGTAAATCTTATAGGACGTCGTGTGGGTGTCTGGTGAGCTTTAAGGTTTTTTTTTTTTTAAACCACGCGAGAGTATTGAAGCTTCGTGAGAAGGAAAGATAGAACCAGCCGGAGGAAAGGATGGGGATTTCTCCGCTCCATGACATATGGTTTCGCCAGGGAGGATTTACAATCGGAGAAGTGGCGTAATTCAATCTAGTTCTTGGCAACATCTACAAGGATGTTTAAAGGGATACTAAACTCTCTTACAAGTTATTTTTAAAACGATTTTGGACTGTTATAACACTCTTTCTCTAATACTAGGCTTATCCTTAGAAAAAAAGGGGGTCGACGGTACCGATTTCCAAAATATCGTTAGATGTCACTTTCTTAGGGATAAAAAAGGAGGGAAAATTCAAAAATATATATGAAAGTTACTTTAATAATCGAGAATACAATTTTGTGGAAATTAATTGGGATTTATTTTCAGTGTCAAATAAACAGTGATTATAAAATATGCATATTTAAAACAATTTCTAAATCAAATCAAATATTTAAATCAAGATCTATAATATATCGCATATATGTCTCTAAAGATTCGTTGATCACGGCCACGACCACCCCCCGTCAATTCATCGAATCAACTAAACCCCTCCTGGTGGTGGGCTGTCCGTAAGCCCACGAAACTAGCTACGTGATAGCAAAACACATCCACTGTGCCTTTAGTCACCTAGCGAGCCTCCCTGAATCAAAAGGGACCTATAAGGGGTTTAATCTGAACTGAACTGAACTACTTCTATAGAACCATATCTAATTCGCTATTAATCTCCAGACAGATTCCCCATGAAAGTGACATCTATCTCAGAGAAATGTAGAATTGAAAATGACTAAAAGATTATAAAAAAAAAGTTAGAATTAGTGTTGTTTGAGCGACTTTGGAAATGTACTTACCTAAATTTCTAAAACGTACAAAAGTACTATTTTATTCTAAAAGTCTTTAGGATCATCATGCCAAAAAAGGTATTCTAGAATTTTTAAAATCATTATTAGACACGTTTTTGGTGTTTAAAATAATTTCTAAAATTTGGTGATCTTCAACAGCACTATTAAAGTCCTAACATTAAAATAATAGGCCGGCGTTTGATGCCCAAGGTGGGCATTGCAAGCGCAATTGAAGTCTGCAAAAATACGATTGGCCCGAATTTATATTTACTTTCAATAAAACTTAACCAAACTTTAGAAATTAGTTTAAACACCAAAAAAGTGTCTAATAATTGATTTGAATACGTTTTTTGGCTTACTGATTCCGAAAATAAATTTATAAGCTGTTCCATTTTTAGCTCGAAATTTCTGTTTATCGCAAATTCCTATTTGTACTTTGGCGAGTTTTATTGATGTTTTTATGCTTGTTTTAATAGTCTAAATCTTTTAAAGAAATAGCTTGTTTCCATGGTCTAGTATCCCTTTTAATTGCGCTTGGATTACTAATCTCGTAAATATACGATGCTTGACTAACATCGCCTTGAAAAAACGCTCTTGCGAGGGTTTAAACTTACTTTAAATTAAGCATAACGATTGATAAATACATTGTTAGCTAACAAGGCCTTAAAAACTTTTCAGAACGAAATCCTTTAAAATTTGGTTACAAATATACGATTTAATTTCATACCGTAATTGAAAAATAAATGATCAGTCTGATCATGTCTATCAACTACATTTGTATACGTGACTTTATAGCGGAATACTATAAAATATACCTTCAGGGTGAATAGTTTATTTTATAAAATAATCTTGTTCGAATGTTGCTAACTACGGCACGAAATCAAGTGGCGTTAAGGTTATACAGGGCAGTTATTTCCGTTTACGCGAAACCCTAGGGACACCACCTTGAGAGTTGACACGGATATAGAAAAATTAAGCTTAAGAAATGCTCGGTGCTCACGAGCGCTACGACCTTTAAAAGCTATGACGTAGCTGATGAGTCATAGCTGATGATATCGACGGCAACATTCCCCAAGTAAGCTTCTCCTCTTTTATGTAAGAAACTATTTCCTTAAACCGTGCTTTCAACCAAGACTTTTTTGGCCAATAATCAAGTGTTTGCGCCTAAACGAAAATTAAACTTATATATCAAAGTTTTCGCCTTAACCCAAGACATAGATAGCTTTAATTGTCCGAGAAGCGGAAGAGCAGATATCTAAATGATTTAGATAAAAATCTCTCTTGAACATTTTGATTTTCTTGGGCTATATCGCGCGAGAAATAGAGCTCTGAATCGGATAATGAACAACTTGACATATCTATCCATTGATAAATAGGTTTTTTCACATATTTTAACCTTGTTTCTTAATATAAAACTACAAATTATATAAACAGACGTATCAAATGGATAAGAATTTGAAGAGCCTTGATTAATAAACAACTTACGCGATTACTATAACGCGAAGATAAAAAACGTCGTTTCTCGAAATCCGTGTTGAATGAAATAACAATTATATTTTAATATACATGTATATTGAATAGAACCTACTAAATCACTAAATTCTAGCTTCTAGATGATAAAATCCACGAAGAAACTTTCAAATTTTCTTATCGGCTAATGAATAACTAGTATAACGTAACAATATTTATTATATCAAAAATGTCTTTGCAAACAAAGACCCAGAAGGACATGTTATGGCCTTGAATGTCTGAAGTGACAGATATTTAATTTTCTTTTAAAACATTAAATTTAATTACAATTAAATTTTCTTTTAAAACATGAAATTTAAATATAATTAGATTTTCTTTTAAAACGAAATTTAAATATAATCACAATCTGGCACGATTTAGACTTTCAAATTTCAAAACAACTGATTTTATTCACTCGGAAATATTTAAGAAAAAACATAACAGACGATTTTCTCCCATTGACGCTTCATATTTTTCCCATTACCCTTTAAACTAAATTTAAATTATTTTTTTCATTATTTTGGATGTTAATACCTTCCTTATAGCCGTTCGAAATGCTAAGTCATATATAAAATAACTACGTATATACGTAGTTATTTTATCTATGTGCTAAGTCGTTCGGACTTGCACATTTTTAAAAAGGAGAGTACTTTTAAGTTTTAAGGCGGAGAAATTCAAACTTAATGTTATTCTATGGGATTTAGATTTTTTGTACGAGACTTACCTTTCAGATTTATTTTCTAATGATTCCAGATATTTTTCGGGCTTTATTTTAAGACTAATTTCATAATTTTACACCGATTAGTTTGGCCACAGTCTATTTATAAAAACGGCAAAAATATGAAGGAGGAGAAATTAAGTCATTAGCGCTCAATACCCAAGCGCGCTCAATACCCAAGCGCGCTCAATACCCAAGCGCGCTCCTGCACGTGAATTTAAAAAGCTATAGAAAACCTAAGCCTAATTTGTCAAATAAGGCTTAGGTTTTTGCCCACTCAATTTCTCCGCTTTAATTTTTCGTCCGTTTTCATAAATAGATTGTGGGCCAACTAATTGGTGTAAAACTATGAAATTAGTCTTAAAATAAAGCTCGAAACTTAATTCATACCACACGGAAAATCCAAGTTTTAAAAATATCCGGAAGTATTAGAAAATAAACCTGAAAGGTAAATCACTTTCAAAAAACCAAATCCCGTAGAATAACATTACGAATTGGCCATGACTGAAACTAGCAAAAAAGCCAATTATGGGTCAACTTCAAAATTAATTTTAAAATACTTAGACTAAATATTTATGAATGAAACTTGAAAAGTTAAACATTCGAACCTTGGTCTGCCATTTAAAAGTGATTATAACTGTAACAAATAATTCCTCTTTTAGTTCTGCGATGCAAGGGATATAGATTTTTTGAAAGAGACTTACCTTTCAGATTTATTTTCTAATGCTTCCAGATATTTTTCGGGCTTTAATTTAAGATTAATTTCATAATTTTACACCGAATAGTTTGCCCACAGTCTATAAAAACGGCAAAAATATGAAGGAGGAGAAATTAGGTCATTAGCGTCCAAATCAAGCGCGCTCCTGCTCGTGATTTTAAAAAGCCATATAAAACCTAAGCCTAATTTGTCAAATTAGGCTTAGGTTTTTGGCGAATCTATTTCTCCGCTTTGTTGTTCCCTCCGTTTTCATGAATAGATTGTGGGCCAACTAATCGGTGTATTATTATGAAATTAGTCTTAAAATAAAGCTCGAATCTTAATTCATACCACACGGAAAATCCAAGTTTTAAAAATATCCGGAAGTATTAGAAAATAAACCTGAAAGGTAAGCCACTTTCAAAAAACAAAATCCCATAGAATAATATTACGAATTTGGCCATGCGCGAAACCAGCTAAGTACCAAAAAAAGGGTCAACTTCAGAATTATTTTTAAAATACTTAGACTTAATATTTTTAAATGAAACTTGGAAAAGGCACACATTCGAACCTTGCTCTACCATTTAAAATTGGTTTTAACCGTAACAAATAATTCATCTTTTAGTTCTGCGATGCAAGGGACATGTCCTCGAAAGAGTCGATTTTAATGTTATTTCAATGGGGAAATGGAGCGTTCTGATTGGCTAAAGGTCCAATTTTTTAAGGAAATCAAAATTGCATTACAGATGATGATCAGCCCATAACATAGAACCCTACCGGGTTCTCCGAATAACGAATAAAAACAAACCCTTCCATTCAGACACGTTAATTCGAATAAGAATGTGGATTATTTTTCGTAAGACTTTTACTAATTGAATAAGACTATCGTGAATGTCAATCAGATATTATTCGTTCATGAAAAATATTCATTTATAATTCGAGTTAGCGCATCTGAATTGTAAGTCAAACTTTTTGTTCGTACTCATTGTTATACGAAATTGATGTTATACGAGTTATTCATTCGCCGATAAGAAAATTTGAAACTCAAGTTTCTTCGCGGATTTTAACCCAAATTAAAATGTTGAAGCAAGAATGCAGTAATTTAGTCGGTTCCTTTCAATTCGGATTAAAATAAAATTATTATATTTCATTCTTCACGGATTTCTTCGCGTTATCCGTTTGAATAAACGCGTAATTTGTTTATTAATCAAGCTTCAAATTTGATACGCGTATGTTTATATAATTTGTGGTTTTATATTAAGAATAAATTTATCCGAGATTAAAATATCTGAAAAAAAGTCTATAGTTATCAATGGATGTCCGAAGTTATTCATTGTCCGATTCAGAGCTCTGTCGCTAGGCACATGTAAGTATTGCTGTTCTAAATACGAAAATATACAAATTGTTTAAATGTTTTGATAAAAAGCCTGTAAACCCAACCCATTGACTATTTCATCTTTTTAAATCTGGTGGGACTGCTTTTGAAGAAAAATTTTTAAACAGTCATTCTGAACAAGATTGCGTACGGCTATATCATCAAAATACATAATTCTCTAGGCAACTGTCTGTCTGTTTGTATGCCGTTGGGGAAAGCCAAAACCTACACGCAAAGTTAGATGCATCATATGTTAAACATCATTGCAAACTTCGCTTTAATTTTATTTCAAAAACACGCGAGAGGTTTGAGACTCAATATACGGCGGTCATCGATTACTCGGACTAAAGGTGAAAAATATTACTTTCACGAATATCTTCAAAACTCTTGGAAAGTATTACGCAAATACACGTTAGAAACAATATTTAGAGCATTTTTTGTTATTGCGCCCTTATAATAAATTTAAGTTTTTAAAGGAAAAATTGCTTATGAATCTGGTAGTTAATCACTGATAAACCGTAATAAGCGGTTAATTTGGACTACAATTCCTTATAAACAAACATTAAATATACGGTTATACAAATATATATTTCTTACCGATAAATGTATCTGATTTTTTCACGATTATAGTTATATTGACGACTTTCATTTGAAAATAATCGAAAAGGTTATTTTTTTATCGGTTATTATCTCTTAATGATGTTGTTTCTAAATTTTTTCATCACCTTATTAAAGGGTAAAATTAAAAAAAAAAATTGTTATAATTTTTGACGGGTAAACGCTATTGTAATAAATTGTTTTCCACTCCGATAGTATGTCCTCTACGCGCGATGGGTGAAATGGGCAATTTCGACAGAGGAGGGCAATAGGGGGATTGGGTAAGAGAAAATTAAGAATAACCTCGACAGGACTCAGCCTCCAAGTAATTCCCCATTACGCACGCTTCGTGATTGATGGAAAAAGGGTTTGAAAATAAAACAAATTATAGTTGGAAAAGGATACCTAAAATCCCTGCCAGTAATGGTTTTAAAACCTTTTTAACGTTCTTTCCTCGAACGTCTCTTCTTGGACCAATGGTGAAAGATATAGAGAATTGACAATAGACCTGAGCTTCGGCCCCCCCGTCGTCATAGCAACAGAGACGCTTTCTGTTCCCCATATATGTTGGAATCTTAAAACGCTGCGCTATAGAGATATGCCTCTTTCCATACGTTCTGTGTTGTCGAAAAACAGCGGGGTGATTGTAGTGCCATCTCAGAGTTGGGGATAATTCGTGGCTCTGACCGCACCCATCTTTTCACCCCACCTCGAGACTGGGGTCACGTGTTTGACGCGAGCGTATTTGGTTTCTAAAAATCTGCAAATTGATCTAATTTGCTAAAATATAAAAAACACGTATATGTTGTCGATTACTCAATTTGGTAGATGGCGCCAAATTCGTAAATAATTGAAATCAGAGTGATCATAGAACCCATTTTGGCTCTTTGCATCGATTTTTCCCAGTTTCGCAAATGGCGCCACCGTCTCTAGAAGCCACTTTTTCCCAAATATTCATATCTCTATAAGCCTGGTTTTCACTAGCCGATATTTCACGGAATCGAAAAAAAAAATCCGTAGATCCGCACAAATATATCCACGAAGCAAACCGTTTTCACTTCGTGCGTAAAATAGTTCCCACCTTCCGCTAGTGGCGCTAGAGAGAAATTCGGGTGCAAACACTCCATGGTCGTGGCCTCTAGTGGCGAGTCTCGCCTCAATAATCAAAATGGCGAACAACGAAGTGTCGTTTGAGGCTTTTTTAATTTAATTAATACGATAATAATTTTTGCATTATAGCGAAAAAAACTTCGAATATAAAAATCTATGAATCCTGACTTCTACAAACGTCTCTAGATTCAATCTTTTCGCCATTAATTAAATTTATTAATTAATAAATAAAACCAAAACTTTGGCTAAAAACGCGACACCTGGCTACAGGAAACTCCCTTGGAACCACTAGGATGACGCAAGATGCCTACTACGTCACGACCTCACGCTTTCCTATTGGTCAACGCTTTCCTTTTCCGCAAAAAAAAAAAAAAAAAAAAAAAAAAAAATACGGAAAAATAGAAACTCAATTCCGTGCAAGGTGGCTGAAAAACGCGAGAACTTACGGAAAGTTAACTTTGAAAAAACGCGGCGTTGGCCCAATACCGTCGCGTTTTTTGGCTAATGAAAACCAGCCTTAACGCAGCTTCGTAAGATCTCAGCTAAGTTTGAATTTTGGAAGACAAGCAGATTTTAGCAAACGACAAAATATCATTGAAATATGGTTTAGTGATTATCTTTACTCTCAAGTTTATTTGATTTTATTAATTATTTATTTAACCGCCAAAAGTCGCGTTTTAAGTATCACAATTTCAGATTCAAATAAAAGTTGGATCATTCGGTAATATTATATCTTCGGATTAATTATAAAGTACAAATTTACGTGAATTAAATAGAAGGAACACCACAAATTACTTCATATTACACTCAACCTTGGGTGTTAAATTCAATTCGATTTCAATATCATATTTAAGGGGGAAGTGAGCGGTTGATTCAGAAATCCTGGTGTTTTTGTGAACTTGTTACGAAAAAACTAAAGCCCCTAAAAATAAACGGTAAACACTATTCAAAAATAGAATAATTGAACTATTTGATGAATTATTATTTAACCGAAATTCTAAACGGAAATTAAAATACTAATAGTTAAAGGTTCGACTCTTTTTGTCGTTGTTACGCGATAACTCCTGGCCAATTTTCCGAGTAAGTTTTAAATTTATTTCTAGTTTAACATTGGTTTGTAATTTTTAACTAGTGGATTAGGCCTATTTAAACGATAAGGAATCGATAAAAAATCATTCGTTGTTAGGTTGCATTCTCCCTTTAAGTAAATAAACGCGGTCTTTTTGTGTTTGAGATCAAATCCAATAAATTTTCATTAACTGTCATTTTTAATATTGATTTGGGCGTTTTTAGAAATAAACACAATACATTATTTGATGTCACTATGTTACATTTCGTTCGATTTCAGATCGCGATGTAACAGAAACAAACGAGCAGTTATAAACAATGTTAATTCTAGTACGGGATAAAAATAGTTTCGCAAATATCGCGCGAAAAATGATCGATTATTATTTATTTACCAATTTCAAATCATTTCAAGAAATACAACCATAAAAGAATAATATAATATTTTAAGAACTTATACCGAAGGATATTGTTGTCACTGAACATGTAAGAAAGTTAACTATTAATAGTTAACTAGTACTAGTGCGTGAGTTAGTAAGATTAGTGCTCGGAATCAGATAACAATAATCTTATGTTATTCATACTGTTCAAGATATTTTATTTTCGAAATAATTGTTTGCAAATTCATTTAATATTTAAATGGATACTTGGTTTTATTCGAAGATAAACAAGTTTCAAGCTTTATCTATAGAGCTCGGAATTCGTAGAACTTTTGTTAATAGATAAATATATAACAAGATGGTCAAGCCCATAGGAATAGCTAGACCCATGACATTGTAAAAGAGGCTGAAAAGAATTATACTATAGCAGGGGCTTGTTATGCATGCATAAACGCTCTTTGAACAATTTGAATTGCGTTTCGAGATTCCTTTAAACACGAAGTTGCGTAAAGTTTTTCAAATCATGTTTTTCAAATCATGTTTTTCAAATCATGTTTTTCAAATCATGTTTTTCAAATCTTGTTTTTCAAATCATGTTTTTCAAATCATGTTTTTCAAATCATGTTTTTCAAATCATGTTTTTCAAATCATGTTTTTCAAATCATGTTTTTCAAATCATGTTTTTCAAATCATGTTTTTCAAATCATGTTTTTCAAATCATGTTTTTCAAATCATGTTTTTCAAATCATGTTTTTCAAATCATGTTTTTCAAATCATGTTTTTCAAATCATGTTTTTCAAATCATGTTTTTCAAATCATGTTTTTCAACTTGGCTACCTGTGAACGCGTCTTTATATCTAATCTTTATTAATTTATCTTGGATACCCGTGTGAAAGCGGCTTTATATCTAATCTTTATTAATTTATCTTGGATACTCGTGTGAAAGCGGCTTTATATCTAATCGTTAGGTATTTATCTTGGATACCCGTGTGTACGCGGCTTTATATCTAATCTTAATTTTTCTTTGATACCAGTCTGAAAGCGGATTTATATCTAATCTTTATTAATTTATCTTGGATACACGTGTGAACGTGGCTTCATATCGAATATTTATTAATTTTTAACTTAGATACCCGTGCGAACAGGCATTTATATATTATCTTTGTCATTTTATCTTGGGTACTCGTGCGAACGGGACTTAATATCTATTCTTTATTAAGTCATTTTTATCTTGGAAACGCGTCTTTATATCTATTCTTTATTAAGTCATTTTATCATGGATACCCTGCGAACACGCCTTTATATCTAATCTTTATTAATTTTTACCTTGGATACCCTTGTGAAGGCACCTTTACATCTAATCTTTATCGTCTTATCTTGGGTACCCGTGAAAACGCACCATAATTTCTAAAATTTATTAATTCATTTTATCTTGAACACCCGTGAAAACACGCCTTTATCTAATCAACCTATGAGAAAATATTGAATATCTTCGAAAATATCTTTTATATTAAATTTAAGTTTCAGCAACATTGGTTTTTAGATTAAGTTAAATCATTTAATCTGTTTTAATTTTAATTTAAATGAATATTACGTTTCAATTCAGTAAAAGCTATCACCTCAGAAGGCTACAATAGACGCGAATCCAATAGATACTATATAAGGCGTTCGTTTATCATTATAAACTAAGAAGCGAGTAAGGGTTGCTGCTCTTCAATGAGCTGCAGTGGATGTACGTTTACAGCATGGTAGAAGCTAATAACTGTATATGCGAATTCTATTGGAGGGTCAAGCTCCGTGGGTGATGACGTCTTCTTCTGACGTCACGTACAGACAGATCCTCTCCGCGAACTAAAAGTTCACTCGGAGAGGTAAGAAGTCGAAAGTTTTTTCCTATTCGATGACGTAACAGACAGAACCTCTCCGTGAACTAAAAGGTCACTCGGAGAGGTAAGGAGACGAAAGTTTTTCGATTCGATGACGTATTTCGTCTTCTTGCAAGACGCCAACGCCAACGCCGTGGTGAATATAGTAGCTAGACCCCATTAGGGTTGGGTCTAGCTAAAAAGCTCAGTTCGGCTTGTTCAACTTGTTAGTTTAGCGGCCGCGTCACTGTAGACGTCACGCATCCCCTAGAGTTCCGGATGTAAAAAAAAAGGCGCGGAGAAAGCAGGCGTTAAGCTTGAGAGTAGAACTAGAGATCTTTAGAATAGATAAATATATAAAAGGGAGGAGTCGACGTCACCTGTGACGTTTCTTGTGCAGAAGCACGGCGCCCGCAGTCAGAATGACAAAATTCTAAAGATCTCTAGTTTTCCTCTCAAGCATAACTCCTGCTTTCTCCGCGCCTGTGCTCTTTTTACATCCGGAACTCTAGGGGATGCGTGACGTCTACAGTGACGCGGCCGCTAAACTAACAAGTTGATCAAGCCGAACTGAGCTTTTTATATATTTATCTATTTTGTCATTCTGACTGCGGGCGCCGTGCTTCTGCACAAGAAGCGTCACAGGTGACGTCGACGCTCAACTTACGAAAAAGGACTCCTCCCTTTTATATATTTATCTATTGAATGAGACTATCGTGAATGTCTTATTCGAGTTAACGTATCCGAATGTAACGGCTAACCTTTTATTCTTTAATTGTAAGATAAACGTCATATTTTTATCAGACGTCGCATTATTCGTTTGAATAAACGCGTAATTCGTTTATTAATCAAGCTTAAAATTTTATCTTAGGATAATTCGTATCCATTTGATACGCGTCTGTTTATATAATTTGTTAAGAAACAATTTATTCGAGATTAAATTATGTGAAAAAGTATTTGTAATTGGATATCCTAAATTAATTATTATCCGATTCCGAGCTCTATTTATCTATTAACAAGTTACTCGAATAAAACGTTTAACGTTGGATAAGAAAATTCACATTCCTTAGAATTCGTGTAAAATAAAAGAAATATAATTCAAATTCGAAAGAAATTTAATAAAACAATGGAACAATTAGGTTTAAATTTTAATTATTACGTTCGACGGATAAGATGTTTCAAATTTTTCTTTTAAAGAAAGTTTATCTCGAATAATTTTCGAAGATACGTTGACATTAAAAAAGGATACGATTATTATATTTATTATACCTTCAGATAAAATAACTTGTGTAATAATTCACGACTCAGTTCAACGTGGTTAAAGCATAATTTATTAAAGGCAAAAACTTCCGATAACACGGAGTATTAGTAGTTTATATTGTTATCACAATAGGTCATTATTAGATCAAAAAAAAATGAAATAACAACCTTTAATAAAAAAACAATTAAATATAAATAAATAAATGTAAACAATACATAACACCTCTTCTCCTACATTTTTGTATCCCTAACAAATCATATCAGCTAATATTGCAGTCTGTCTGGAGGTTTAGTAACTCGAGTTGATCGACGCGGCATTGGCTTAGCGTTTGGGGTATCAACTTCAAGCGGAGGCTGCGTAAGCATTGGTGATTTTGGAGAAGGTATACGTGACGATGATTCCAGACTTGATTTCGGTGTGACGGGTTCCGGTAAGGTATCGGAAGACGTAGGGGCATGCGAGATTCGTCCTTCAGCCTGCGTATTGCTCCAGAGCTGATCAGTATGACGTTTCCATTCGTGCTTATCAGCTGTCTCGACTGTATAATTACGAGGCCCCTTGGAGTCGGTGACGACGCCTGCCGTCCATGTCTTTCCTCTTCGGTAGTCTTTAACCAAAACGTCCTCACCGACCAAAAAAGGGCGTTCGCAGCCGCGATAATGGACTTGTTGTTGATCTTGGCGGGACCGTACATGTCCAGCCAACGAAGGCTGAACTAGGGAGAGGCGAGTGCGTAAACGGCGCCCATACAACAGTTCAGCGGGAGTGACGCCCGTGGTCGAATGTGGCGTACAGCGATACGAGCTCAGGAATCTTAACAGGGCTTCATCTGCGGTATGTCCATCTTTAACACCCGCTTTCATCGCCCGTTTAAAGGATTTCACAAAATTCTCGGCCGCACCATTGGTCGCAGGATGGTAAGGTGCGGAGAAAGTGTGAATAATACCGCACGCCTTCGTGAATGCCGCAAAGTCTACTGAACGGAATTGTGGGCCATTATCTGTAACAAGACGAGAAGGCAGTCCCAGTCGTGCAAAAATATTTCGAAAAACCCAAATTGTATCTTCAGCCGTGGTTTTTGGCATTCGGACCACCTCTGGCCACTTTGAGTGTGCATCAATGATAAGCAAATATATGCTTCCCTCCACTGGCCCGGCAAAATCGGCATGAATACGTTCCATAGGACGACCCGGCCAATCCCAGGGGTGTAATGTGGCCCGAGGAGGATTATCTTTCGTTTCCTGGCAAGACACACAGCCCCGGACCATATCTTCAATATCCTGATCCATACTGGGCCACCATATATGTTGCCTTGCCAGGTTCTTCATGCGACTCATTCCCAAATGACCTTCATGAACATCTTTTAATACTTGTAGACGTAAAGAGGGAGGAACGACCACCCGGTTTCCCCATAGCAAACAATCCTGAAGCACCGTAAATTCAGTACGTCTGGGAAAATACGCCTTGAGACGGTCGTCTTCCAGCCGGTCGGGCCACCCATCCTTAGTGAGTTGTAATGCTAGAGACAGGACTGGGTCACGACGAGTGAATTTGGCTATCATCGGCACTGTAACCGGTAACGTCTGAAACGTCTGGATCTGGTAGTTTTCTAGCACCTCCGGTACCGTAGTAGGAGACGACGATTCCACAGGTAAACGGGACAGCATATCCGCCAATACATTGTGCTTGGTGCTGATGAATTTTATGTCGTAGGAATATCCAGATAAAAACAGGACCGCGCGTTGCATGCGTAGCGATAGAGTCGTTGGTAGGGGTGCCGAGGGTTTGAAGAGATATATTAAGGGTCGATGGTCTGTCCATAAGGTAAAATGGCGCCCAAATAGGTACTGGTGGAATTTCTTCACTGCAAATTTTAAAGCCAAAGCTTCTTTATCAATTTGGGAATATTTAGCTTCTGCGCCATTTAAGGTAGTGGAGGCAAATGCTATTGGTCGCTTGCTGCCATCAGGTAATACGTGAACAAGGATAGCTCCGACTCCATAACTTGATGCGTCACAAAAGACTTCGACTGGCAGCTTCGGATTATAATGAGTAAGAACCGGAGCCTTCGTTAGGTACATTTTTGCCCTATGAAACGCCTCTTGACAAGTAGCGTTCCAATTCCACTTGACTTTGTCCTGTAAGAGCTGATAAAGCGGATGCAAAACGTTCGCTAAACTTGGTAGAAATTTACCATAAAAATTTAATGATCCCAGGAACGCTCTCAATTGAGTCTTGTCTTGAGGCGTCTTCGCCTTGACTATGGCCTCTATTTTCTTATATGTAGGCTGTACTCCTTCCTTCGTAATTTTATGGCCTAAGTACTCTACTTCTGGCGCTAGAAAGGTACATTTGGCCTTACCCAATCGAATTCCCGCTGCCTCCAGGACTCCCAGGACTTCGTCCAATTTGGCTAAGTGCTTGGCGTCGTTTTCTTCGGTTAGAAGCGTGTCATCCAAGTAATTAACGCAGTGGTTGATGCCGGACAAAATTGTATCCATTGTTCGTTGGAAAATAGCAGGTGCTGACGAGATCCCATACATTAATCGAGTAACCCTGAACAGACCCAAATGCGTGTTAATCGTGCATAGAGCCTGAGAGGTTTCATCCAATGGTACTTGGGCGTAAGCGTGCCTCTGGTCCAATTTCGTAAATTTAGCGCCCCCGGATAGTTTACTGAATAATTCGGGTCCGGTTGGTAAAGGATACTGTTCCACCAGCAAACTAGGATTTAAGGTAACCTTATAATCCGCGCAGATGCGAACTTCCCCATTCGGCTTCATAACAGGAACGATTGGGGTCGCCCATTCAGAGGTCTTTACTGGAACCAGGATTCCAATAGATTGCAGTCTGTTCAGTTCTTGCTCCACCTTATCCTGAACCGCAAATGGTATGGGGCGAAACTTCTTAAATACTGGTATCGTATTCGGTTTCAGCTGTAGCTTCGCCGTCGTACTCATAATACAACCGAGTTCGTCCCGAAAGATCGTGGAATGCCGGTCTAAAACTTCCTGCAGAGTTCGTGATGAATCCTTCGCCAAGTTATTAAGATCTTCGAATTTCCCATGAAAATCCCTGATCCATGGTCTACCCAGAAGTGGCGGTTCAGATCCTTCTACAACGTAGAATCTATGGTTCTTGGTGATGCCTTTGAAAGTAACCGGAACCTTGAACTTTCCCAGCGGCTTAATTCGCTCTTTGGACTTGTATGGTTTCAGTTGTACATTCGTTTGTTCCAAAGCCGCGGTGAAGTTGTTGCGAAACATTTTCGACGACATCACCGAGACTGCCGCACCTGTGTCCAATTCTATCTTCATCGGCTTGGACCCTACAGTTACTTCGAGCAAGATAGGTTCATCTTGAGTATCGCTCTCTGAATCGGTTAACCCTTCTTGGTCGACGCAAAAGAATGGCAGGTCGTCCCCGTCCTCTACCTCCATGGTCTTTACGTCCTTCTTGCGAGCCCTGGCTTGCGGCTTCACTGTCTTGTGCGAGCAAACAGAAGCAAAGTGGCCTTTTTTACCACACTTCAAACATGTTTTATTTCGTGCAAAACAGGATTCCGACGCATGATTAGTCTTGCCACAGCGACTGCAAGGCTCATACCCCTTTGGTAACCTTGACTCGTGACGTCCCTGTGTGTCAGACCGACCCTTGCCGGAACGAACGTAATTAACTTGAAAGCTGGGACTGTCAGCCTTGATTTCCTCAGCGTCCCTATTGGCCACTTCTATAGCAATAGCTTGCTCAATTGCCGTGGCGAAGGTCAAGTTCCTGACCGACAGCAATTTCCTCAGACAAGCTTTATCGCGTAGCCCCTCCACGAACTGGTCCCGCAGCCGTTCATCCACGGTAGTTAAGAACTTGCAGGTCTTGGCCAAATGACGTAACGCAGCGACATAATCGGCGATAGATTCCCCTGCAAGCTGACGGCGTTGCGAAAAGCGATGTCGTTCAGCAGTAAGATTCGGTTCCGGGTGGTAGTGAGCCCTCACGAGGGCGACGATTTCCGCAAACGAGGTCGCCGTAGGCGCTGTCGGCGAACACAAGTCCTGAATCAACGCGTAGGTCTTCTTACCAACGGTCGACAATAAGACGCCCGCGTGCCGCGCTGACTCCACATTATTGATAGAAAGAAAAATCTCCAAACGTTCGATGTACGTAGTCCAGTCTTCCTCACCTGGGACAAACTCGCCGACCGAACCAAGGAGAGACGCCATAAAAGCTCGTCAAGAAGCGCACTACGCGGGACCGAATAAAACTAGGTTAATCTCCGTCGCCACTTGTAATAATTCACGACTCAGTTCAACGTGGTTAAAGCATAATTTATTAAAGGCAAAAACTTCCGATAACACGGAGTATTAGTAGTTTATATTGTTATCACAATAGGTCATTATTAGATCAAAAAAAAATGAAATAACAACCTTTAATAAAAAAACAATTAAATATAAATAAATAAATGTAAACAATACATAACAACTTGAATTATAAATTAAAAGTTATACGAACCTCGAACCCTAATTAAGTAAGACAAGGCTATCGTGTTTTTGGTAACATTATGAACGAGACTTTCAGAGTTGGTGTTATTAAGGTAACGGTGTTTTTAAGAATTTTTGCTAATAATGAAAGAGTGTTAGAATAATGAACTCTTTTTCAGGAAAGTTACGCAGTTAAGTTATGCAAAGAAAGCGTCGACTTCGTAATGAAATGGTACGAAAATTCATTCAAAACTAGGTAATTAATGACTTTTTGTTTTTATTATTGATTTTAACCAATAATTAATTTGGGATAATTTTAATATTCACTTGTTAGGGTCGAATTAATATTTGTGACAGAGGAAGAAAGCAAAATGAACAGAACTGCCTACATTCTGTCCAATTTGGCAAGTCTAAATAACCATTTTAAATATATCTTATTTTGAATAGAGCTCTGAATAAATTTATAAAGGCAAACGTTTTCTTCGTATTCAACTGTTATAGGAAATACGAGTTATCTCATTAAAGGAAATTTGAAACTCAAGTTTCTTCGCGGATTTTAACTATAACCAAACTGAGATCTCGAAGCTAGTCGGTTCCTTTCAATTTAGATTAAAATATAATTATTAAATTTCATTATACACGAATTTTGAGAAACGTCATATTTTTATCTTCGCGTTATCCGTTTGAGTAATCGCGTAATTTGTTTATAAATCAAGCTTAAAATTTTAATCCGTATCCATTTGATACGCGTCTGTTTATATAATCTGTGGTTTTAAGTTAACAAACAATTTATACGAAATTAAAATATCTGAAAAAAGCCTATATATATATCAATGGATATCCTAAGTTATTCATTATCCGATTCCGAGTTCTAATTTCGAATCTTTCTTTCAGTTACACTCGTTCAGTGACACGTACCGAAAATACAAATTGTCTGTATACCGGACGCTTAGGTACGTGTCACTGAACGTACATTAAAAATTGCATTTCAAAAGAAAACACCGAAAAATAGAAATGAGCTTGAAATGATAATGAAAATAAATCTCACAAAAACCGTTTGCTTAAAAAAAGCGAATGAAGTGTAGCATATTTGATGCCATACGCAGGGATAATTTGAAATGTCGACGCTTATGGGCAGACACATCTAGACCATGACCATTATTAGTGTTTGATGAGAGAACGCAACGTTTTTTATTATAAATGGTTAGGATTTTACTTCGAGTGTCCCATACCAAAAAAAAAAAACGGTGGTTTCTGATGAGCCATGGGGAGTTCGTACAAATAATGGTTAAAAATATTAAAAACCGTCACAAGTTTAAGAAAATTATTTTAGAAAGTTTCAATTTTCTTCGTTAAACCACATAGAATGATATACTAATTTCGTGAAGCCATGTTTCTAGCTTTACCTAACCTAACAGCAAAATAATCTTGAGTCTTGTCACGAAAAATAAATATAAAAGTATTTGGGATTTTAACGATTTTTTTTTTTTTTTTTTTTTTTTTTTTCAAATTTGCGGCGGTTCTAAAATATATTATCCGTGATGTTTGAACTTCCCATTCTAAAAGGTTAGAGAAAATAGTTTTTGTCTCATTTATTTTATTTTGGTAGTTCCTTAGCTAATTAAAATGAGGCTGTCACGGCTCATTTATGAACTCCAAATATAGCATTATCTAAATTATCGCTTAAAAACTATTCAATATATGTAGAATAGAAAACAATTACAATTAATCGTTATTTTCGAAATTTTTAAAATTAAAAATCTCCGCAAAAACTTCGTAATCACTATGGTCGTGTGGCTTGTGTTAAGCTCTAAAAATAAACTACGTCATATAGCGGAAAAAAACATTACCTATATTAAAGATATTTTTGTCATTTTCATTTTAAAGTTTCTTAAATACGATTCAACGCCTAATATGGTGTTTTAATAGTATGATAAAACTAAACTTATAATCCATTGGCAAACGAAAAAAATGTGACATCCACACTTTAATTAGAATAACATACGGTAATTTATCATTTTTTTCTTTGCTTTTGGTGTATATCAGACGTCCATGAAATCCTCCTTTGAAGTCTATTACCCCCGGGAGTCGAGGTTCGACTCTCAAGCCAAAAGGAACCCTATAGGGAAACATGTTTGTGGGTGGAGTTCCTTAACAAGTTTTTATTTAATACGATTCCGTGAAAATGGAATACAATGACTTTCTTATTTTTTTTCGGTAGGTAAAGAAACGACAGGTGGTTCTCACGGTCTCACCAGCCGTGTTTTTCTAAGTTCAAGAGATGTTTACACAAAGGGAAAAACCTGAGGCGGTTGGATTTGCTATGTTATTACTCAAAGAGGGACGCAAATTTCGCTTGTATCGCACGTGTGGGAACGCTAGAGCTTGGGATCCTTCTTCCATACAGGATGGTTTACATTCAGGATCTTCTTACGTTTTGAAGCCCCTCCCCCAGGAAATAGAGAGAGAATATCCAATTTTCCGTGGAGAAGGGGATATGAAGTAGGTCCCCTTCGAGCTAGTAAAACAGGGAAATTTACCCCATCAGAGATGCGCGCTATATGGAACTTGGATTAATAGATTTCAAATGAGGATTTCATCAGATTCTATGTAAATGGCAAATACCCCGAACCTTGCTAAGCAGACTACCATCTCTTATGATTTCAATTTTAGAGTTTGTCGGCACTTTTGAAACCTTTCCAATTATCGGAGTTTTCGAATAATGGTGAAGGAGATGGGTGCGGATACAGTCAAATTATACAATCAACATCCATCTTTATAATATCTGGGCAACCCAAGGCGCAAATGGATTCAACCGTCACTAACACTTTCAAAAATGTCGTCAACAATTGGAGAGTAAGTACTAGAATCTATCATAAGAAAATTATTGACAAAAAAAGTCAAGATAATATAATTCGTATACTCGCAGATTCGGTAATTATTTGGGGTGTAGATTTTTAAAATAATAAATTCAATAGCTGTTTGTTCCATTTTTAACATAGGTTTTCATTTAAATTTAAAATGAGACTGACACTAAATTTCCACGGGTTACAAATGGAATTTAAGGAACTTGTTTGAAATTATAGTTAAAAAACAATTAAAAATATATAGGCATAGCTATTTTACTTTTAAATTCTTCAATTTTTTCTATTTCGAAATTTTTGTTTCCCGAAATTTGCCCAAATGGTCTATGTATATAGAAATTTGAATAGTTTTTTAAAGGTCTTTCTGAAAATGCTGCTCAATGTCCATTTGGAAATCATGAAAAATACGTGACACCCTCACTTTAAAGGGAGAAAGCAACCTAACAACTACTGATTTATTATCGATTCGTTATCGTTTAAATAGGCCTAATCCACTAGTTAAATATAAATTAATCTAGAAATAAATTAAAAATTTACCGGAAAATGGAGATCTTGAATTCTTGGCGTATAAGGGTCAGCGACCAATGAGACCTCCGTGAGACTTTCAACAATGATTGGTCGCTGACCCTTATACGTGAAGAATTTAGAATCTCCATGAATTCGGCGTAGTAAATTTTAAGAGTAAATGAAAACTGCTATATCACTTTCTTGATTTTACGTTTTTCTGGATCTACTTTACCGAAAACCTAAGAAAAATATCAACTCTTATTTTTAAACATCTCCTAAATATGATGGAAAAGGTATTAAAGATCGGACTAAAGTTGTCTGCTAGAAAAAAGCATGGAGCCCTTGTGTTTGAATTTTCGAGGTCGTCATCAGACTAATAGGCGCCGTTTAGACTATGTGATTCCAGAGATACAATAGATATCAGGCTAATTATCTTTGATAGCGAAAAAACTGTTCGATAGGGTGATTTCCTTCATTTAAAAAACATTAATTCATCTAAATAAATTTATTTAACTCGCAACGCCCTCTTAAGAGTAGTAAAATTTATAACATCTCTTAAAAATACTAAGCATAAATGAAACCTAAAATATAAATGAATTTCAAACTCACGCGCTTTCATTCAAAAGCGCAGGACCCCAAAGGTATGTACCCATTTCGCCCAAAATTATCTATTCCCATTTCGCCCAAGGCATTTTTTGCCCAAAATTATCTATTCCCATTTCGCCCAGGCATTTTTTGCCCAAAATTATCTATTCCCATTTCGCCCAAGGCATTTTTTGCCCAAAATTATCTATTCCCATTTCGCCCAAGGCATTTTTTGCCCAAAATTATCTATTCCCATTTCGCCCAAGGCATTTGTCGCCCAAAATAATCTATTTCCATTTCGCCCAATCCTACTTCGCCCAAAACTTATTATTTGGCCCCAAATTATCGATTCACAATTCGCCCAAACTAAATTTATTAGGTTAGGTTAGGTTAGGTTATCAAATAAATGGTTCTTTAGATACATCAAAAAGTGCGTGCAGAAATAATTAAACGGGCCCGAGGAACCGATCAAAAGGAAATTGTTCCCGAAGGCTTACCTTCTCTGTATCAAGCTAAGTCAAGTCTCTACAGATGTCGAAACACATCCAACTAATGCCGAAACCCGAGGAGACAGATTAATCTTAGGAGTGGATTGGGCGAAATGAGAAATGGACGAAATGGGAATTTGGTGATATGGCATTGGGCTAAATAGGATTGGGCCAAACGGGAATTCGGTGAAATGAGATTGGGTATTAGGTGAAATGAGATTGGGTATTAGGTGAAATGAGATTGGGCGAAACGGGAATTAGGTGAAATGAAATTGGGCGAGATGAAATTGGGCCAAATGGGGGTAGACCTTCCCAAAAGCGCAGTTCCACAAATCATTTCTCAACTAGCGATGTCCACGAAACATTCATATACTTGCAACTAATATCTTGAACATAAAACAAAATCTTTCATTGTTAATTTTTAAGCTAATTTTAAATCTCTGTTTAAAAGAGTTTGGTTCATAATGTCGAAAATCATAATCTCGAATGACAGATTAAATAACCTAACCTAACCTTACCTAAACTAGCCTAACCTACCCTACCGTAACCCAATCTAACTTAACCTTACCTAAAATATTTTTCTAAATTTTCAGCATTCGACGTCCAAAAACAGCCCGCATTTATAAGAAAATGCGTTCATACGAAAACACCCTTTTGGACGTGAGCATATGAGAACTGCTCTTTTGGCAACCGCGCTTTTAGGAAACTGCTCTTTTGGCAAAACTTCGCTCTTGAGAAACCGCTCTTTGGGAGTGCGCACATGGGAACTGCTCTTTTGACAACTGCGCTTATGGCTACATACCAATAAGGACATTGGAAAATGTAGGAGCAATTTTATTAACAGATGTTGCTATAATTTGTTTTTCCTCTATAAGCAATTGGTCGCATTTCAAAAGTAACTCGATTGAAGCTTTTATGTTTGATTTGGATGGTAAATTCGACAGTCATATCCATTCACTACTCGTCGACACTCAAATCGGATTTCTCTGAAACAAAGTACAATGAAATGGATTCTATCAAATCCCTATTAAATAAAGGCGACAACAAAATTATGATTCCCAAAGGATTCGTCGAACAACAATACGTTAAAAGAAAGGTTAGGTTGATTCCATGACATCATTTAAATTTAATTTTAATGCCCATGAAGAATACTATTCGTCACTGTCAACAGTGTTTTAAATTGTTTTTTCTATTTAACCCATATTAGGGATCAAACACATTTATAAACTGCATACACCTGAAAAACAAATAAACAAAGCTGGCAGCAGCTTGTGAAATGGGGAGGATAGACTCGGGGTCACACGACCAGTTTTCGAAATTTTTTTAGTGCTCACTAGCGCCATCTCGTATTAGAGAATGCAGGAGGCAATTTATATATTACCGCGTGCTTTTCGTCATGGAATTTTTGATGAATATATTTTTATTTTCGTTTAAGGCCTTCGAAACTATATATAATATTAAAACTTTTGATTCATATATTACAAAATTAAGTTTTATCTGCCGTTTAAGACAAAAATGAACTTTTAACGAACCTAATCAGAAGCCGATGAAACCCTCCTTTGAAGTCTACTACTCTAATGTTCCATATAGCGCTCCTCTCTGTATGGGTAAAATTCTCAATTTTACGAGATCGGAGGGGTCCTACTTCATACCCCTGTCTACGGAAAATTGGAAATTCTCTCTCTCCACAAACGACGACGTTTTTTTGGACGAACTCCAAGGCTGCTGGAGATATTCGCTCCACGAACTCCCGCTCCGAAAATATCTACCATTAGGAGGCGTACGAATCGCGCTTTTTGAAACTAACCCAAACAGAGAGGGGTAGACTTCAAAGGAGGGTTTCATCGGCTTCTGACCTAATTTAAAACCAATCTTAGGGAGGCCGTAGCAGTAGCCTAGATAAAACGTGAGAGACTACCGTTTGGCGTGTTTGCATGCTAAAAATCGGCCAATCAAGCGTTCACTTCCTCATCAATTTCCCGCCAAAGTTAGAATATTTCAAAGCATTTGTTTTTTCAGGTGTATTCTACCGTTTAGAAATTCTGAAGTCAGGTTAGCGTAGGGGTAATTCGGGCCAATTATATTATTATATTATACAAAAACGTTGTTTTGCTTCGCACTTCAAAAAAGTGCATTTATAGGTAAGAATTTCAAACCCGTGAAGGGACAGAAATTAGAAATTCACAGTGAAAGAAATATGAAAGTCACAGTCTAAGAAATCATAAATCTATAATTATTATACAAAAACGTTGTTTTGCTTCGCACTTCAAAAAAGTGCATTTAAAGGTAAGAATTTCAAACCCGTGAAGGGACAGAAATTATAAATTCACAGTGAAAGAAATATGAAAGTCACAGTCTAAGAAATCATAAAGCTATAATTATAATAATTAATATGAATAAAAAATTTACAAAAAAATGACGTATAAATTCGGCCTATCGAAACTTTTACTTATGTAGATTTAATGATTAGAAACTTTATAAAGAGGCGAATGTTTCCTTTTACTAACTGAAAACTGCAACCATCGCCATTCGATATCACCACTCTAGAGTCTAGGAGAAGGGAAAAAGTAAGAGTCAACTAAACTTTAGTAGCTGTCATATGACGATAACACGCGAGTAAAGGTTTGTTAGTGTATTCCCCGTGGTGAAACATGTTTAAACATCAAAAGTCTCATCTAAACAGCAACCCCTCTTAAGATAATATAATTCTCCACCCTAACAACTAAACATTTTAAAAACCCGGGCAGGAACTATTTGGTATTATGCTATTCTACCTTTCCACGCATAGATGGCTTTTAGTTACCCTTACCAAGAGTGAATTCTACAACAGAATGATTTCTGCATAATTAAAAGTTTCGATAGGCCGAATTTATACGTCATTTTTTTGTAAATTTTTTATTAATATTAATTATTATAATTATAGCTTTATGATTTCTTAGACTGTGACTTTCATATTTCTTTCACTGTGAATTTATAATTTCTGTCCCTTCACGGGTTTGAAATTCTTACCTTTAAATGCACTTTTTTGAAGTGCGAAGCAAAACAACGTTTTTGTATAATAATTATAGATTTATGATTTCTTAGACTGTGACTTTCATATTTCTTTCACTGTGAATTTATAATTTCTGTCCCTTCACGGGTTTGAAATTCTTACCTATAAATGCACTTTTTTGAAGTGCGAAGCAAAACAACGTTTTTGTATAATTTGTGTTTGCTTTTGGAAAAATTAAACACTTGTAAATCAATAGACGCTTAAAAATATTATCCTACAAGCGAGTTTACCCGTAATACATTCTCCCCGTGAACCGGAGGAAATGAGGATTTCTCTGATTGGTTGGAATTTACGGCCAATTTTGCCAAGTTTTACGAAAACTTGTGGCAGTCCCTCTAGGTTGCTAGAGATATTCTGGCAGTCTCTGACTCGGGAATCGGTATACTGTCGTCTGCATTACATTGTCGTCAACTTCGTAACTAGTTATAATACGCTTTATCCAATACGCTTTATCCATTATTCTCCAGGGACGGAAATAAGAAATTTTTCTTATTGGACAAATGTCCAGTAACCCCCCCCCCCTTTAAAATTCAAAAGTTATCGGACATTTAACAAAATTGCCGGACAATGCTACATTTCCTATATTAAAAAGTACTTTTTTTTATCGGACATTTGTCCAGTGACCCCCTCTTAAAAATAAAAAGTTATCGGACATTTGGAAAATTTATCGGACAAATGACCAGTGACTTGTGCTTATTTCCGTCCCTGAATTCTTATCATTAGGTAGTCGATGCATACTCGCTTTGTTTTTAATCAGTGAACTTTGTCCACGACTAACGCTTAAACAATTTTTAACGGAACAAACCGAACCACCTTTGCCAATTAATCGATTCATTTTTATTTTAAATCGTTCTCTAAAACCGCGGATAAATTAGAATTCCCTAAAAATAGTTTCCTTTCCTAAGCCTTACAATTTACACTAATAGTTTTGAAGCAGACGGAAAAAAAAAACTATAAAAAGTGAAAAAGATAGACTAGGATGGCGCCACGGCTGATCCCTGCGAAACCCTCCCACTTCTTTCGACCCCCTTTTTTAAGAAATCCTCTACTACTACAGGAAAGAAAACATGCAGGCGAAATATTTTTAAGGGTCTATTAACCCATTTTTTTTTATTTAGTGGTAGGAATTAAAATTGCAAATTTACAAGTTTAAATTGAAATGATTTAATATATATGATTATTTTATATTGTACAAACTTTAAAATCGGTTATTGTTGTTCTAAATTATGGGGCCCTATAACTGTGGTTTAAGATTAAATATCCTATGGTGCACGCAACATCTTTTTTAATCTCGATCGCAGCACGTTATTCGATCTTTTTAAAAGTAAATTGATTAAGTTCTTGTTTTTGCCATATTCAAAAATATTCCCTCGAGCTCCCGCAGAACGAACACGTCAATACTCTCAGCATAAAACTATAGTTCTTAAATTTCATTTCACACAGTTTAATTCAGAAGTGCTTTCGATTTAGATGAATATTAACATCGCTTAAGCCGTTGTTTTCATTTTGATGGTTTATACCGTTTAATTTTCATTTTTCACTTAGATTTAAAATGAAACCATTCAGTTTATTTGCCGGTTAATGAAAATTATTAACAACACTTAATAAATTATATCAAAAATGTCTTTGCGAACAAAGACCCAGAAGGACATGTTATGGCCTTGAATGTCTGAAGTGACAGATATTTAATTTTCTTTTAAAACATTAAATTTAAATACAATTAAATTTTCTTTTAAAACATGAAATTTAAATACAATTAGATTTTCTTTTAAAACGAAATTTAAATATAATCACAATCTGGCACGATTTAGAGTTTCAAATTTCAATACAACTGATTTTATTCACTCGGAAATATTTAAGAAAAACATAACAGACGATTTTCTCTCATTGACGCTTAACATTAAATTTCGCTTAATTATTTTTCAGGGAAAACGTGTATTGAACTGTTATTTTTCAGTATAACGCGAGTCCACTTTATGTTTTCTTAGTTTAACCCGAATTTCCACGACTCGCAATTGAACGGATCGTTAAAAATACTCGCCGGTTTATTGGAATGGGTATATGATAAAGGGAAATGTGTTTTTTAAAGCCCGTTTAAAGTCACCTTCTTTTCTAGCTTAGCAGACGACGCAAACCATAACAATTTGTACTTTCAAAGCTATATTGCGCGCGCAAGCGGAGAGAATTTCAAAGCGACGAATTTTAGAGCGGATAAGCTTTTTAAATAAATTGTAATACTTTCATTTTTCTTTTCATTAAAACCGTACAATTAAAATGATGATTTCCATAAGGGACCACTAATTAGTTATTAGGAGTTATAAAAAAAATCCATGAATTAGGTTTGTTCGTTTGCAACCCAAGTTAAAAATTAAAATATGGTGAATTTTTATTCCCTTTAAATTCCTTGTATAAGCATCCGTAAGCTAACATGAACGAATTGCCTCGACTAAAGTCGAGGAGTTGTAATAAAACATTATCCATGGATTAGGTTTGTTCGTTTGCAACCTAGATTAAAAATTAAAATATGGGGAATTTTTTTCCCTTTAAATTCCTTGATAAGCATTCATAAGCTAACATGAACGAGAACGAATTGCCTCGACTAAAGTCGAAGAGTTATAATAAAGCATTATCCATAGAAAACATTATCCATAGAAAACATTATCCAATTAAGGTATGAGATCAGATCATAGAACTTTGAGTCTATGCCTAAAGCCAAAGCTAAATTAAGTATATTTTTCTATCGAAATTTAATGTTAAGCGTCAATGGGAGAAAATCGTCTGTTATGTTTTTCTTAAATATTTCCGAGTGAATAAAATCAGTTGTATTGAAATTTGAAACTCTAAATCGTGCCAGATTGTGATTATATTTAAATTTCGTTTTAAAAGAAAATCTAATTGTATTTAAATTTCATGTTTTAAAAGAAAATTTAATTGTATTTAAATTTAATGTTTTAAAAGAAAATTAAATATCTGTCACTTCAGACATTCAAGGCCATAACATGTCCTTCTGGGTCTTTGTTCGCAAAGACATTTTTGATATAATATCTGTCACTTCAGTCTAACACGAAAGTGTTAACTTCTATATTAAAAGACTAGCCCTTTAAAAAGTGATTCAGTCAAATCTCTACATTTTTACCATTGCCCTTTAAACCCAATTAAAATTAATTTTTTCATAATTTTTGATGTTAATAGCTGCGGCAGCCGCACTTGATTCAGTCAAATCTCTACATTTTTACCATTGCCCTTTAATCCCAATTAAAAAAAAATTTTACATTATTTTTGATGTTAATAGCTGGGGCAGCCGCACTTGATTCAGTCAGATCTCCACATTTTTACCATTGCCCTTTAATCCCAATTAAAATTAATTTTTACATTATTTTTGATGTTAATAGCTGGGGCAGACGCACTTGATTCAGTCAAATCTCTACATTTTTACCAGTGCCTCTTAATCCCAATTAAAATTAATTTTTTCATTATTTTTGATGTTAACAGCTGGGGCAGCCGCACTTGATTCAGTCAGATCTCTACATTTTTACCATTGCCCTTTAATCCCAATTCAAATTAATTATTTCACAATTTTTGATGTTAATAGCTGGGGCAGCCTCACTTGATTCAGTCAAATTTCTACATTTTTACCAGTGCCCTTTAATCCCAATTAAAATTTATTTTTTCATTATTTTTGATGTTAATAGCTGGGGCAGCCGCACTTGATTCAGTCAGATCTATACATTTTTACCATTGCCCTTTAAACCCAATTAAAATTAATTATTTCACAATTTTTGATGTTAATAGCTGGGGCAGCCTCACTTGATTCAGTCAAATTTCTACATTTTTACCAGTGCCCTTTAATCCCAATTAAAATTTATTTTTTCATTATTTTTGATGTTAATAGCTGGGGCAGCCTCACTTGATTCAGTCAAACCTCTACATTTTTACCAGTGCCCTTTAATCCCAATTAAAATTAATTTTTACATTATTTTTGATGTTAATAGCTGGGGCAGCCGCACTTGATTCAGTCAGATCTCTACATTTGTACCATTGCCCTTTAAACCCAATTAAAATTAATTTTTTCATAATTTTTGATGTTAATAGCTGGGGCAGCCGCACTTGATTCAGTCAAATCTCTACATTTTTACCATTGCCCTTTAATCCTAATTAAAATTAATTTTTTCCTTATTTTTGATGTTAATAGCTGGGGCAGCCGCACTTGATTCAGTCAAATCTCTACATTTTTACCATTGCCCTTTAATCCCAATTAAAATTAATTTTTACATTTTTTTGATGTTAATAGCTGGGGCAGCCGCACTTGATTTAGTCAAATTTCTACATTTTTACCATTGCCCTTTAAACCTAATTAAACTAAATTTTTTCATAATTTTTGATGTTAATAGCTGCGGCAGCCGCACTTGATTTAGTCAAATTTCTACATTTTTACCATTGCCCTTTAAACCCAATTAAAATTAATTTTTTCATAATTTTTGATGTTAATGGCTGGGGCAGCCGCACTTGATTTAGTCAAATTTCTACATTTTTACCATTGCCCTTTAAACCCAATTAAAATTAATTTTTTCATAATTTTTGATGTTAATAGCTGGGGCAGCCTCACTTGATTCAGTCAGATCTCTACATTTTCCCCATTGCCCTTTAAACCCAATTAAAATTAATTTTTTCATCAATTTTGATGTTAATACCTCCGACAGCCGCAGCGAAATCATTATATTTTCCCCATTGCCCTTTAAACCAAATTTAAATTAAATTTTTCATCAATTTTGATGTTAATACCTCCGACAGCCGCAGTGAAATCTTTATATTTTCCCCATTGCCCTTTAAACCAAATTTAAATTAATTATTTCAGCAATTTTGATGTTAATACCTCCGACAGCCGCAATGAAATCTTTATATTTTCCCCATTGCCCTTTAAACCAAATTTAAATTAATTATTTCAGCAATTTTGATGTTAATACCTCCGACAGCCGCAGCGAAATCTTTATATTTTCCCCATTGCCCTTTAAACCAAATTCCAATTAATTTTTTCATTATTTTTGATGTTAATACCTTCCTTATTGCCGTTCGGAATGGCAAGTCGTTCGGAATTTCAATCATTTTTAAAAAGGAGAGTACTTTTAAGGCGGAGAAATTGAAAATTAATGTTATTCTATGGGATTTAGATTTTTTGCAAGAGACTTACCTTTCAGATTTATTTTCTAATGCTTCCAAATATTTTACAGGCTTTATTTTAAGACTAATTTCATAATTTTATACCGATTAGTTTGGTCACAGTCTATAAACGGCAAAAATATGAAGAAGGAGAAATTAAGTCATTAGAGTTCAATACCCATAGCCTCCAAATCAAGCGCGCGCGCTCGTGCTCGTGATTTTAAAAAGCCATATAAAACCTAAGCCTAATTTGTCAAATTAGGCTTAGGTTTTTGGCGAATCTATTTCTCCGCCTTGTTGTTCCCTCCGTTTTCATAAATAGATTGTGGGCCATCTAATTGGTGTAAAATTATGAAATTAGTCTTAAAATAAAGCTCGAATCTTAATTCATACCACACGGAAAATCCAAGTCTGAAAAATATCCGGAAGTATTAGAAAATAAATCTGAAAGGTAAGCCACTTTCAAAAAACCAAATCCCATAGAATAACATTACGATTTGGCCATGCGCGAAACCAGCTAAGTACCAAAAAAAGGGTCAACTTTAGAATTAATTTTAAAATACTTAGACTTAATATTTTTAAATGAAACTTGAAAAGTTCAACATTCGAACCTTGCTCTACCATTTAAAAGTGATTATATCTGTAACAAATAATTCCTCTTTTAGTTCTGTCAATCACTGGACTTGTCCTCGAAAGAGTCGATTTTAATGTTATTCTATGGGAGAATGGAGCGTTTTGATTGGCTAGAGACTGAATTTTTTAGGAAATCAAAATAGCATTACAGATGATGATGGGCCCAATACATAGAACCCTACCGGGTTCTAAGAATACTGGTCTGCCATGGTGCACCTCATGGGCTATTAGATTAATAGTTTTGACCTAATTAATTGGTACCCTTTTAAAATAGCTTTGAACTCGGAAGACCTAAAAGAAAAAACACCCTACGACTGTAATTGTTCTGGGGGGGGGGAGTCTCTGCCGTTTACTAATAAAAGTATTTACGAATTAAAGGGTAGGAGTCAAAGACTTTAAAGGTTATATAAGAAAATATAAATAAAGTCCGAATTCGCTGTTACATATAATATGATGACTCTTTCTTTGTTTCCATCCACTACGCTTAGTTAGAATAAGAACGACGAAAGCGGCACCTCGTAACAAATCCGCGCATAACGAAGTTATACCTCAATCTCGCCATGGGTCTGGAAGATTCGCTTCAATTCCGAACTCGTCAATTATAAGAGAGAAGGGTGATACCAAGGGATTACTAGCTAAAGGGATATTGGCTAATTCGAGTGATAAAATATACTAGACTGACGTGACCTTACTAGCGTTGTTTTAATCTGCTAACTTAAAGATAACGAAAAGTGATTACCATGAACATCCACTAAGATACTAAAATATCTACTCGAGAATTAACGAGACGATCGAGACCAGAATAAACATTAAACTTTATTATTACAAGTATAATTCTCATAAATTCAAAGAGCCCTGCCAAAAAAAAGCAAACGAAGTCGTAAAAACAACATCGCGTTAAAGAACATATTTGCAAAAAACTATGCCAAGTCCTCCGCACTGTTCCTAAAGAAACGTAAGTCTTCCTTTACTCTGCTGTCCAAGAGATGTACAGGATGATGGCCCCAGGCATCTATCCACTACTTGTCCTCTACTTGGCCTATCCTAATCCTTGAAGGCTAGGACATTATAGGCGTCACCACGGAACTTCCACCTCTGCAGCAGGCTAAAGACGTACACTTTTTTTTTACACGATGTTGAACGCATGAATGACAGAGAGAGAATGTGTTCTATCCATAGGCGCAAATGACTTTTATCTCTCGAAAAAATACGTCGACGTCCCTTAAAAAACGGATTTGGCCTACTGGCGATAGGCCAACTGAAAAACGTATTTACATCCCATTGTAAGAATTGGACGACGAGTCCGAAAGTTCGTTATGTCGAACACGTGATAGTACCGAAAGTTCGAATACTCAAAAGGGGCTGACTTCGCGTCGACTGCAACTAAATCAGACTGAGACTGTTGCACTCTACTAACGTAACCTTACCTATAATATTATAAGAGGAATGGGTTAGAGCAAGTGTTTAACTAGTTGGAGGGATGACGTAGTTCGAGTGATTAACTAACGTAACCTTACCTAAAATATTACAAGAAGGGAAAGGAAACAAAATGTCCTTTCGAGGTTGTGAACTATCGATAAAGATTCCACTTGAGATTATGTACATGAAGATTACGGTCTATCAAGATTGTGTCGCATCGACCTTATGTTCTGTCGAGATTGCGTCCCATCGAGATTATATCCCATCGTTATTGTGTCCTATCGCGCATGTGTCCTATTTTGTTCTTATATCCGTATCCTTTCTAGACTCCTTTAAATTCTGCAGCATCATTTAAATTTCCCGCCAACTTTTATAACTAAATCAATTTATTGTACGTCAGTCTCAGAGTCCATTTTCTAAGACATTTCAAAATCTCACCGTTATATACCATTTGGGCTAATGTATAATACCCAAGTTTATGTACCCTGCGGCTTATAATCATTGATAAAAAAAAATTCAATACGCACTATAAACGTTAAAAACACTGTTTTGCATTAGACTCAATACGTAGAATTCTAGGCATCGTCCTATATCTTTTAAACCAAAACATATATCGTTTGTATCTCTCGCGTTCTGCTTTATTATTTATATTTAATTAGACACGAGTTTTTTATTCAACTTCATACACCAACGTTATCTTTTTATCCGTCTTCCTATCCAACGTAATCAAAGCTACTGTTATTCAGTCTTAGTATTCAACATAATAAAAGTATAATAAAAATATAATAGAACACCCTTGTAAATCTAACACATTTCTCTCTTTCTAATGCAAACTCCCAATGAAACGCCGTCTTTCACGGTGTTTCAACCTTATCTACAGCTTTTGTTATCTCAGTCTTAGTATTCATCCGAAACGTATAGAAAAATATAGAGTACCCCCACGAGCCTAACACATTTTTCTCTCTCGAATGCAAACTCTCAATGAAACGGACTCGCGGTCGGACGAAGAAGAAGAAGAAGAAGGAGAAAACCTCAGTTATCATTGACAAAAAAGATTCCACCTCATAAGACTAATCTCCATAGACTTTTCTAATAAAATTTTGAGACACCTATAAATAAAACAGGCCAGCTGGCCTGTTTTTAATTTTAGCCTTCAAAAGCGCGGTATCGCAATTGAGTTTCTTAAAAACGTCCCTATCCAGATGGCGAGAGCGACACCGTCAACAAAATTGGGAAATTTGTACCGTTGAGTTCATCCGACTAACGGGCCTAATACATATTTTACCGTAAATCGAACTTAACTAAACTTTAAAAAATAATTTAAATACGAAAAACGTGAACTAAAATTTCCATATAGTAATATTTTAATTATATTTATATCGCAACCAAAGTTGTAGGCAACTTCATACGCGTAACCTATTAATTATGGCTGGTTGCCAGGACACCTAAAATTATACACACTAGAAATAAAATACTATACAAGAATGGGAAGTTAATTAAAATGAATATTAATATTTTTAGGTAATAATTGAATATTTTTGTAAATTATTGTCAGTGACGAATAAATCAGTTTGAATGCTACCTCCGCTTTAAACAATGCTATCTTATACGCGCAATCAAATATTCAATAAACTTCGATTATCATATCACAAAACGTGATGCTTTAATTCATTGATGTTGATTCGAGATGGCAAAAACTGGGTGTTTGATTGAAAAGAGTATGACCTCAAGCATAATAGGAATATATCGATGCTGATAAAGCTTTAAAGCGTTAGAGACAGCGAAACTAAATGATTTTAAAACCTAATTCGGAATATATAAGTATTTAATATTAATTAATGGTTGCGACGACAAAAATCGCTATTTTATTATAAAAACAATCATTTTTTTTCTCTTGACGGTTAATACGAAGATAAAAAAATATGACGTTTCTCAAAATAGGAGTAGAATGAAATATAATAATTTTTGAATTGAAAGGAACCGACAAAATTAGTACATTCTAGCATCAAGATCTCAATTCGGGTTTAAATCCGCGAAGAAACTCGAGTTTCCAGTTTTCTTATCGGCGAATGAATAACTCGTATAACGTATCAATTTCCTATAACAATGAGTACGAATAAAAAGTTTGCCTTACACTCGGATACGTTAACTCGAATAAGAAATCTGATTGACATTCACGATGGTCTTATTCAATTATCAAAAGTTATATGAATTACGAGCTCTATCCGTAGCCCTTTAAGGTACATTATTATTATTACGTGATTACATTTTTTTCCTCGTGAGATTCGACTGAAGGAAAAACGTAATCTATTATCTTCGTTTTAGCAACGATCGGGGTTTCATTTTAGTTCGGAGTTTTTCAGCAAATTTATCCAAAATGAAAACGGCTGTTAATTTAAAAATCTTAATGATCTTTTGCTTACTAAACCTCTTCAGCTCGACTGAAACTAAAAATAACCTAA
The DNA here is from genome assembly GCA_963920705.1 of Odiellus spinosus. Classification (NCBI taxonomy): domain Eukaryota; kingdom Metazoa; phylum Arthropoda; class Arachnida; order Opiliones; family Phalangiidae; genus Odiellus; species Odiellus spinosus. The sequence continues at coordinate 4,622,984 of OY987227.1, read as the reverse complement.
TAACAAAACCATGGAACCAAGTTCATGTGACGGATGAAACATTATGGACAAAGCAACAAAATGACATGAAAAACATATTTCGGCTGGTTCCCGAATTGCGGATTATTATTCCGTTTTCCAAATCTACGGAATACCATACTGACCCGAACGTTATTATTAGCAGTTCGACCAATAACACGCGATGTAAAAATGATATAGCTAACTTAGCGTTATCCGTAAGTGAAAAATGGGCATTACCACGTAAGTGCAATACAACCTTGTTTGGGTTTTCACTCATTAGTAATTAGAGTCGGTTTTGATACCTAGTTATCGACTCTTACGGTAAACCACCGAGCGGTATTCGGAGGGGTAATTTCTTCTGGCCTGGTAATTACGACCAATGTAGAAGTTTCGAGGCACCCGAGACGAATATTTTTCCATCGGGATTCGAAGGAAGATATTGTCTATTGAAAATAAATATTAAAAATAATATCGGAGTTCCGGTAAGTCTGACTGGTTTAAAGAAATTAGAGTTTGAAGAGTGTTGAATGAAGAGCGGGTATTGTGTCATCTGACCAACGCGTGTAAGCTTCTTCAAATATTATTTCTAATCAATTTATATATATTTCTCGAATATTATTATTTTAATATCGAAATTACGTTTTTCATAGTAATCCGGGCTTCCTAGAGCTCAGAATTCGTATAACTTTTGTTAATTGAATAAGATCATGTTGAATGTCAAATGTTATCCGTTCTTATTCAAGTTAACGTATCCGAATGTAACTCAAACTTTTGATTCGTACTCGGTGCTAAACGAAATTACTTAAAACGACATATTCAATCGGATAAGAAAATTTGAAACTCGAGTTTCTTCGCGGATTTTAACCCAAATGCAGATCTCGAAGCTAGAATATAGTAATTTCGATTTAGATTAAAATATAGTTATTAGATTTCATTCTACACGAATTTCGAGAAACGTCATACTTGTTATCTTCGTTTTAATAAACTACTAATTTGTTTATCGTTCATTAAAAATAGTACAGCTTTTCAATTTATATTTTTAGCTGCAAGTTCTTTAATCAAGCTTTAAATTTTATCACCATATAATTCGCATCCATTTCATATGCCCGTTTATATAATTTGTGTCTTTAAATTAACAAACAATTTACCCGAGATTAAAATATCTGAAAAAATCCTAGAAAAATGGATATCCCAAGTTATTCTTTATCCGATTCTGAACTCTAAAGACCCTGCCACCCCGAGACGAAAGGTAGGCTAGTGCCTCGGCGTAGTTCGAACCACCAACCTCTTGGATAACCGTCCCAAGGCCCTTTAACAGCCTCTGTAATGGGACGGCTACTCAAGATTTTATTGCTTCAAGACCACCCCGAAACAGTTGTCATCATTTCGTCTCGGGATTAACGTTAAGAATTTCTCGACTATAAAAATTGTTGTAATTAAATTAATTTATGTAAGAGTATTACTGGACTTTCGATTGGTATTTGCATCCCCAACAGTTGTGATTCGCCAGATTTTAATGACTTAAACACGATGAGTTACTTGAGTAAGTCACGTGACTGGAATCCGAATATCATTTATAACTTGTAAATCTTATTGAAGATTCAATTATGGCCAATAAGTACGCGGATAAAATCCCATTTGTGAAAGACTTGGTCAAACAGTTTCCAGATGCGCGAGTCAATTGCTTGCCCGAAAGTACTCCATTGAATACCGCTTCCGTAGTATTTGTGTACGTTTTCGAATCAAGAGCCCTTCCTCAATTATCAAAAGTAATCGCGTTGATTTTATGCAGTGTTTTGGTCTCTATCGTAGCGGCTTTTGTCTTAGCCGGAACAGGATATGATGCATATGTAAGATACTATCCAGAATCAAAGCCGAGTACCGAGTCTGAAACAAGGGGTGAAGAGTTATGCAATGGAGAGACTTCTCTGGCGAATAATGGGAAACCAATCAACGATACGCAACACGCGGTAATTGTTACCAAAAGCATTTGGAGTAAGTAAAAAAAAAAAAAAGTTTGACTTGAAATCAGAAGCGTACGAACCCTGTCTTTGAAGTCTTATTTCTCATGGGTTTTGTTTATCCATGCCTCCTAACGTTCGATAGATATTTTCGGGCAGATAGATATTTTCGGGCAGAAGTTCGACTGTCACGCCAAAAATATCCCTATAGTGAAAACCTTTTGTGGGTAAAGTTCCTTGGCCAGGTTTTATTCATTTGATTCGGTGAAAAGTGAATACAATGACTTGGTGGGTAAAAAAACGACAGGTATGTGGCTCTCACGGTTTCACCAGCTGCGCGTTACTAAGCTCAAAAAAATTTGCATTAAAGAAAAAAGCTGAGGCGGTTTGATATGCTATGATTATACTCAAAGAGACGCCAATTCCGCTTGTATTGTACGCGTGGGAACACTAGAGTTAGGAATCTCTCTTACATGCGCGTCCTATCCTACATGTTTTGATAGAGAATTTCCAATTTTCCGTAGAACGATGTATGTAGTAGGTAGCTAGTAAGTAGTAATAGCTAGTAAAAGAGGAAAATTTACCCCATAGAGGCGCGCTATATGGAACATTTGATTAATAGACTTCAAAGGAGGGTTTTAATAGGCTTCAGACGAAAATAATTTTCATACGTTATAAATAAGTTGTAGAATGCCTTCTGTGTTTCTCAATCTTAAAAAATGGCCAATCATTATTGGACACGTCTGTTAAACCCGGCCAATTGAATTGCGTTCACGGAATTCGATTCATCAGTATGTCTTGGATTATTTTAGGACATACTTACGTGTTTGGCATGGCGCAAACTGGTAAGTTCAATTCAAATACGAGTATTTGCGGACCTAAATAACTCAACCTTTTAACTACAGGTAATTTGCTCGATATTCTGGACCAGTATAATAATTGGCATTTTATGGGTATTGTTAATGGAAAATATTCGGTCGACACTTTTTTCTTACTAAGGTAATCTTAATTATTTAAAAATTAAAGCGAGCTGTCACGGATTTTTATTCAACTTCAAATGGAAATTGAATAGCATATTATCGGAAAGATCGTCAAAAAATTATTCAAAATATATATACATATATGTCATATGAAATATTACAGCGAGAGTAAAAATACATATTTTATATTCGGGATTTTCAAAACGCGTGAAAATAGGTCTGTGTATAGTACACAGTACATCTGCCTTTAGGCGGATGCCCACAGTCGTCGAAACTGTATTTCGCTCGAAAATTTCGCGGATCAAGGCAGCGACGTCACGCGAAAAATTATAAGCGTTGGTGCGACGACTTGCGAAATTTGACGAGATTTCTATTTTTGTGAGTTCCCGCGTGAAATTTTACGCAACAAAACGGTTATTGTCTGTCATAAGATTTAGTACCTAAGCTTGAAGAGACTCGATAAGGTGTATTAAAATGGATTATGACGTCAAATTAATCTAGGAAGTTAAAAAACAAGAACGCATTTAAAATTTTAAACACCCGAATCACCAGATTAGAGAAGCGCTTCAAAATTAATGCCGTTTCATCGCTTTATCAATGGATGCAGATAAACCATGCAGAGATAAAGTTCTAGAAACAATTTGAACATTTTATTTTTAACTTTACTAATTAAATTTAATTGAAATATTCTTATTATTAATCATAGAAATCTGAGTTAGATTTTAGCCTTGGCACAACCTACCCCTTTAATTGTAAATTTTCAAATCCACTAACAAATTGTGAAAATATCTCTTCGGTCTCTCGCGGAATAATTCGCTCACCCGTATGGACCGTTTATTTTTCTTTTTATTTGAAATTAGAGGCGAAATAGCGATTTTCTCTTTAAAAAAAAGCAGTAACTGCGGTTTTGATGCGCTCATTTTCGTCTGCTACAATATCGTTTCTTACGCAACTGTCACGGCAAAAAAATTCTGTGTATGGTTTTCGCATAGAATTTTCTATGAGCGTTTCGCGCGAAAGTGAAATTTCGAGCGACGTCTGTGGGCATCCGCCTTGAAGTTGATTCTTGCGCGTTCTGACACCAAAGATAAGGTCGTTTTCGTAAAATTTTTATGCTTAATCCAAAAACTGAACTCTCTTAATTTCGTACGAAAATTATAGTTAATTACGTTCCATAAATAAACTACGTCACGCATCGGAAAAAAATGAAAGATACTTTTTGACATTTTCATTTTGAAGAATTTTAAGAACGCGTCAACCGACGGAGGTATGCAATTTTATATGTGGGGTTTTAATATAATGATAAAACAAAAAAATTAATACATTCTAAAAGAATGGGGAACAGCCTCACTTTAATGCAATAATAAGAGTTATAATTATCTAATAATATTCTTTCTTTAATCATTCAGTGGTTTTCTTCTGACATATCTATTTTTGAAAGATAAAAATACGTTTACTTTGAAGAAACTTGGTGTGTTTTACGCGCATAGATACATTAGGTACAAAAAACCTACTTATTAGTGTAATAACAATATTCTTGAACAAAATTTAACTATTTTAGATTAACACCACTTTACATGATGGTCATCTTTGCCTTGGCTTCTTTTTACAATTTCACGGGTAACGGTCCCTACTGGCCGTATCAAGACCAGGAAAGCAACATTTGTAGCAAATATTGGTGGAAAAATCTATTTTACATCAATAACATGTTTATAAACACCGAAGATGTAATTATAAACCATGTGTTTTCTTTTGTCTGGTAGATTTAAATAATAACCATATTGCTTCTCAGTGCGCTAGTTGGACCTGGTATTTGGCCAATGACATGCAATTTTTCATAATCAGTCCATTGTTTCTAGTATTAATGAAAAGGTAAACTGTCCATTAAGCGATAATTTATAATTAATTTAATATATTTTTATTCTAAGCCCAATTCGCAAATGGCGTTACGTGGGTTTGGGTATCGCATTGACCCTACTGTTAACATCTTGGATCATCACTATAATAATCGTTCTAGTGGAGAAAATTTCGGCTCAGTTTGATATCGAAGCTCAAACGTAAGTGATAATTTTACATTTCTTAAGGCGCAGTCACTAAAGGCGGTAATAAAGGGTTATTTAGTAAAACAACGAAAAAACACGAGATGGCACCGAATTTAAAAATAGGGGTCTCAGTCTTTCTTGGTTTGGGAATGATTTATTTCCCAGTCTTCTCTTTCCCCAATATCCCGCCTCTCGCGGTGACAGTTCTCGGATAGTATGCTTTACCGTGACGTGATCTTCGAGTTTACGCCTAAAACAGCGTTATATTATACATTTCTTATCGCAACTAGAAAAAATTAAACTTAAAATTGACAAATGCTCATCAGAGGTAAAGGTGAAGAATCTAGCGATATTAGAACGTGAGAAAATAGCGATTAGTTATTTTAATCAAGATTCGCTAATCGCTCGAGTTATAATTAAATTATGAACTTAAGAAGATTTCAATTCAAATTTAAGTGAAAACCGCGAACTGATAGTATTTGGGGTTCGCAATGTCCTTGATAATAAGTACGGCAAATGACCCTCTTTGGTGAGTTACCCAACTTACCCATTGACTACAGCCTTAAGCTTTACGCTTTAAAGCTACGCGAAACTTTGTTTGGAATTTTTCCTTCGACACGAGAAGAATCACCATTAGAATTGCAAAAAAATTACTTTCAGTAATAAATGAACTTGACTTCCGTTTCTTCAGGGTCTCTGGTTGCGACGCGATATTACGAGAACTTTTAAGTTAAAGCATCGACATTAATGTGATTGATTATTATAATTCCTATTTTAATAAATTTCCAGCGCTGCCCAAACCTTCGACAAAATTTACAATAAGCCTTGGACGAGAATCGGACCTCACTTGATTGGATGT